>JAYMSP010000583.1:0-46418 GCA_036897095.1 Plantago elongata
TGTATTTGAAATCATTTGGGCAAATGGTTTCTGATGCACTTTTGTGGTTTGTTGTATGTGATTAAGTTGTAATCAATGTGTTTATGGAGAATTTTGACTATTGTGTTCGTCTTATGTGTTAAGAAGGTTTCATAGCTCTCTACTTGAAAGTTTAAGTAGTAACTTAACACATTAGGAATAATATCTTTGTTTTGAGGTTTCTTATGGAATTTCTAACGGGCAAAACATCGTGAGAAATAATTTCTAACGAAACTTTTCTTCCCTAACGAAATTCTTAACGGAATATAGAATTCTTCCGCTTTGCATGTCATATAGAATTTCTAACGAAATATAGAATTCGTGTCTGATCTCGCGATTATTTAAATTAGAGAGTAGGAAGTATGTATCATGAGTATCAATCAAATTTATTAAAATAATCAAAACAATGCACAATAATATAATATATATTACTATAAAAGCTGTTACAAACCGCAACTTAAACTGAATCCAATTAGAACCCGTTTATTGTTCTCACTTTCTCACCGTGTTCTCTCTTTTTCTTCGTCTTCTTTCTGTTTCTTCTTGCAAAGTACCGCCGGTAAATAACCCTGAGCCTTAATTAGGGAAAAGTCAATTGGTTTGTGGTTGAAAATTGAGCATTCAGACGTTTTTATGCTGAAGTGGGACTGTGAGAGCTCAAAAACACCAATTTCGTTTCGTTTTTTTACCTAATGGCGGACCAAATTATTCTGGGCAAGAATGATATCGACGATACACGGTGGCTATGCTCCTTGACCGATTCTGAGCTCGTATGTACAATTTCCCTTTTTCTTTCTTCTTACACTCAGCTATTTTATTTTATTTTTTATGTCACGTAGTAAACTTGCTTGCTTTTTTTTTTGCTATTCAGGATCTATTGATGGGACTGAAGCAATTGGTCCTCATTCGCACCAGGAAGATAGGCCAAGAATCTCTTGCTAAAAAGTTCAATTTAAAAATGCTTCGAACCCTCAGTATGTTGTTCACTTCAATTTCATATGCTTTTGTTTATCAATTTAACTATATTGTTCGAGCTTTCTGTCATTGCCACTTCAAAAAGATTATGTTTTCAGGAATTATAAGGTTAAACTACATGCTTGTATGATTAATTGATGGGATTATCATGGAATATGCAGTCTTGGATTGATTATTTTGGTACTTGTGTTCAAAGGTTTCATCTTTATGCAAAATTTAAAAGAGCGGATCTGGGATTTGCCACTGGTGTCAGGAGGAGGTCAGTGTAATTTACTGAATCAGAAGCCAATTGGTGATTTTGAAAATATGGATGTTGAAGATTTATATCAATACATATGTCCTACTCAGCGGAAGAGAATATTAGACAAGTAAGTTTATTCTTCATTCTTCAACTGCACTTCTGCATTGCAGTTTTGAATAATGTTTGTTTGGCGCAAGGTATAGTTTGGGAGTAATGATCATAAGTTAATCTTCCAGATTCTGTTCTTGTTTTATGTTTGCTCCGGAACGTAGAGCTATGTGTTTGTATTCGATGATATAGTCAACATTTGATATTAATTTTTCGTTGGAAGCATGTATACAGTAGGTTTGCTAATTAATAACTTCAGATAGATAAAATTCTTTGCTATGTTCCATTGAAGTTACTACATGATTGTATCTTAGGCATGTCAGTACTCTTTTTTATATTGTAGATAGATGTGATTTGCCTGCTGGTTCGTATTGATATTAATTAATCACTGAATTCACACAAAGAACATTGGAATTCTAGTTCAACTAATAGGAGCCTATAATCCTTCACAGAGACCTCTGGTACTAAAGATTTCGAATGTAAGTAGATGTGACATTCCCAATTCTTTTCATGTGCAGTATAGTTTTGTTCTCGTGATCTTAAAAAAGGGCCTGCCCTTTATCATGAACTTGCTCAGTCTCTAATGAAAACGGGTGTCTGCTTAACTTGGTCAAAAGATAAGTTTCATGCAGTTTAGTAAAACTCAAGGCCTGTGCCTATTGCAGTTTAGTAAAACTTAAGGCCTTTGCCTATTGCTGGACTGATTGATGTGCCATGTTGAAAATATAAGTGTTTAGGGTATTCTATATTTATCCATGTTAGTCAGACATTTGGGTATGTTGCTTGATCCCCGAAATTTAATATTAATCTGAGGTTTCTTGAATAGGTTTCGTGAAGGTAGCTCAGCGAAACAAAAGCGGAGGACTGGCACCTGAGGTTTCAGTCGACTTATATCAACCATCATGCTGCAGTTACCCCTTGGAGTGGATTATACTTTACCTACATAGAATTTACTCCACAACTCAGCATGAGGTTTCGTTGGCACACATTGTTGAGAATAGAGAGTAGAGACCTAGTACAGAAAGTGTCCATGTTATGATTCTGATAGCCATTTCTTGGTTGAAACTTTTTTATGTCAGATAGAGGATAATGTGTAGAAATTTTTTGGTGGCAACGGTTTGATAGTAGTATCAAGTTTGACATTGAAGTGGATTCAAGTTTCCTATATTTCAGAATCTTAATGTTGGTGTATTGGGGTTGTATTGCTCTCCCTTTGAATACAAAAGAATATTCTTCTGGCATTAGTCTTTTGCCAAATCACACTAACAGCTATATATTTATGACAAGAAATGTAAGGGGACGTTATGTACAAAACTGGAATTTTATCTTGACAATTGATTATGATAATTTTACAAAAATAGATCACATCTCAACAAACAAAAAAACAGAAGGGACAAATGCATGATCATGTCACCGTCCCATTTACAACGATTCTGATCTGCACTCAGACAACTTTATCTCACAAAACTTGTGGTAAGAAAGATCATGAGTTTTGCAAATCTGACAAAGCATCTCTGGTTGTTGCTGAGATAACAGCATCTGATGCATTAGGCAGGTAGTAGTATTTACCTGGACAATATGACTTGTTCATTCACCGTTTGCTAATTTCAAGAAGAGCAGAAAGTACTGAAGTTAACATAGATTTAGACTGTATACCTTGGGCAACTTGCAATCTCTTTAGCGAATCCAGTTGAAACAAACTTATTTTCGGTGTCAATGACTAGAAGCGACATCCCTGCTTTGTATATTTTCCCAGCAACCTCGAGAATCTCATCCTGAAACATAAAAATCATATTAATCTTCATGAAACTAATCTTTGGATTCTGCATTCAAAATAGCTAGTCTTGATACATGCCAAGAACCATCATCAGAAATTGCTGTTTAGGAATTTACTATAACCAGCTGACAATTCAGTTAACAATTTCATACGGTTAATTTGAAAATGACGGAGCAAAATGTTTAGAACTTGTGCCTTTAGTTCCTGAGAAGATGGTTTAGGCAAATCAGCAGCAGCTTCAAGATCAGTGGATCTTTTCAGTGATATGTTTGCTCTCCCATCGGTTAAGACCACAATCATTATACGGCCAACATCACCACTCTTCTCTGCGTTCATTCCAACTCTAACAGCCTAAAGGAAGAGCAAGAGGAAAATGAATCAACTGATATAAAGGAAGCGACCATGATCACAATTATAATTGTATGTCTCAATTTTTAAGATATCAGACCATAGGCAAACTTGGATTTGCCACAAGATTCTAGAAACATGATTTTAAGAGAATATCAAGTAGCATCACCAAGGTGTTTGATATCTTCTCAAACTTGTGGATTTACCTGCCAGATATTCCGTCAAAACAATTGGAATATTTGGTGAAATCACTGATTTTTCTCAAAAGAAAATGCAACTTTTGTGAGAGACCATCTCTCCGTATTTTGGGATTAACAGTACATGTTTAACTCAAACCATTACATATTTAGAATTGTAGGTATATTAAACACATTATGTTTGAAACTAAACATGTGATGTAGAGATGGTCTATCGTGAAAGTTTGTAAAAAAGGTGGTATTGGTCAGCTTTTCTAAAGAGACAGGTTAGGAGATGTGAAATTCTGGCCCAATTAAACATAAGCTTTATGATGTTTACTGACAACTAGAACAACCGATAAACTGAAGAAGGAAATTCATACAGTCGTAAGGCCATGGGCAAGCGGAGAACCCCCACCACATGGAAGTCTTTCAAGACGCTTTCTTGCCATGGCAATTGATCTCGAAGGAGGCAAGAGGATTTCTGCAGAATCTCCACGGAATGGAATGATTGATACCTGCACAAAACATTTTCCTTAGAAGGGCCAAAACTATCACAATAGCTACTCTAAAGGGGAATGCATGCACTGTGTTTTTAGAGTTCCATAACTGAAAAGATAGACAAAGTTACCAGCTGAAAATCTATATAAATGCATCACGAGCTATAGAAACTCGTAATCACTCCGCGCACTTGCCACACATGCATGTTGATTACCTGGTCAAGGATAATTGAAAGGGTACCTGATCTCTGCTAGTATAACTGTCAGCAAGTAGTTTAAGTGCTGCACCCTTGGCATTTTGCATCCTGTTTAATGCCATACTTCCACTGGCATCAACAACAAATATGACCTGTCGTTTTATTGTAGAGGAATAAGACCGAAGGAACAAAACATTTATCATGAAATAATAGATAGAATATTGACAGCTCAAACTCATCCTCCGGCAACATAAAAAATAATATAAACTTGTAACGTATGCGTTCATATCCATATCCTGGCAGATATTTCTTCTCTAATTTTAAAAAAAAGTAAAATTATGTGTGGCTCCGTGATGGTTGGAATTTGGCAATATTAGATATTGTTAGATATCCCTGATCGACTGCCAAATCATGCTAGTCTTTGGTTCCAATACAAGATAATATGACATGGAAACAAAGTGCATACGTGATTTCCTACTTCCAGGAAGAAGAGAATGCATAATCAAGCTTACATAATGAACATATATAGTAGATCTGAATACAAAGTTTACCAGAGCTCCTGCTTTTCTAGCCATACGTTTAGCCCGCATGTCTGTCTTTTCAACAAAAACTTTTCTAATTTTAAGGGTATCTTTCTCCCTTCGCAATTTCTGGTATGGTGCGGCTGCTCTAAGAGTTGCATCAACAGCCAACCTCTTCACAGGACCCTGCTCATGATCAGAGAAAGTAGATATTTAAATGGAAAAGAAAATTCAGAGCATGATTAGTCAAATACTGGAGATTACATTAAATAGACAAACAAAACTCACAAAAAAGCAAACATTAATGAGTCACAGGGATGACTATGCTCCTTGGCTTCAATAAGAGAGGGAAATGGATCTGACCTTTGGAAGCATCGGTTTGATATAACGCCCCCTATCCTCAGAAAATATAACATTCTTTGCTCTTCCAGCTTTTCCTTTACGCCGTTGTGCTTGTTGTGCAAAGAATAAAAGTTTCTCATCCACCAGACCACCTTCAGCATCGAAGATGAACTCCTCAGGCACTTGATCGTCTTGTTGCTCATTCTCTTCATCCTTGTCATCATCAGCATCATCATCCTGTTATCAGAACCATATATGTTGTCTATAAGAATGCCTTAGGACTACTTCACCAGAATGTCCTTTATTCTTTCAGTGAGTCGCATAATATTTCATCACAATACCATTGGGTGCTTAAAACTAGTTACATGAGTAACAAACCTCTTGTTCTTCCTCCTCTTCCTTCTGATCTTCTTCTGAAGACTCTTGGTTTTGTGGAGGGGGAGGTGGAGGGGGTTGCTGATTTTGTGGAGGGGGAGGGTTTTCACTGAACACTGATCGTGGTAGGATGACCAGTTCAACCTGCATTTGAACCCAAATAATAAGTTGAGACATGACAGGCCGTAAGACATGGGATTCGACGTAGCTGTAAAAGTTAACAGCAGCTTGAATTAGTAGCCACAGGAATCGTTAGGTAAGTTCAAATGTTCAGCTACTTAAAATCATGTACAAGAACTCTTATCATATTACTAAAAGTTACATTGTAACACAAGGCAAACTCTGACCAGTCAGAAAGAGAAGAGTATAGTACTTACAGCTTTCTTCAGGTCATCCACGCCGACTTTCTCACGCCCTTCAAATGCAGCCAAACACCGAGCTACTCGTGCAGCATATAATTCAGCTCTGTGCCCCTACATGGACAGTTTGCAACAATAAATTCTCATCCAGAGAGCAGGCCCACAAACATATTTGCTCATTGGCAAAAATCAAACTCTTATAAAATCACCACAGATTGTCTAATAAGTACGTGCATTGGATATCACATTTTTATTACACTGGAGTAATGCAATTTGCTTCAATTATCAAATTGTCAGAGTGCTAGCACACGGACACATGCATGCATGGATATGGGACTTCATGATACAAGAAGTTGGAGCAAATAAATGAAGATGAGTTTCATTTGGAAAACCTGACAACCACCTCGCATGGCTTCCATAACAATGTACTTCAGTTGCTCCCTGCTTATAGTAACATCCTTCAAATACTCCCGTGCTAGAATTATCTACAGGGGATAAGCATCATAAGCATTATCAGCTAATTAATTTATATAGGAGCAGATGGTAAATCCATCATTGTTAAGGATGCCAGCAAAGATGCGATGCCTACAAATAGGAGTGTCAATATTGTCCCTGTTTTATGCCTTTAACCATACTTTGCGTGTTTAAATGGTTATGGAGCCCATCTATATGTTTACAAGAGTGGAGTTGAAACCGGTATCCACCCATTTGAAATGGGCCAAATATGGGAAATGTTAAAGATTTCACTACAAGCTTAGATCCCATTCTATTTTAATTATTCCCTACTCATTTGTGCAAATGGATTTTAAAAATAGGTTAAAGTTTTACCCACATCCATTCAATACTCACCCATTATATAATTGGTAAAACCTTACCCGTTTTTCAATATTGTTTTACCCTAATTCACCTTTGGCCAGCCCCACTAACAAATATGGCAGCATGAAAAGATGTTTGTGTCGCTACATTTAAAATCAAGTCATTCCTTCTTGCTGGAACTTTGAAATTCGAGTATCATAGTTATCATTCATGTTTAAGAACCAAAAGTACCTGAGTCTTTGCAGCATCCATGTCTTCCTCAACCATCTTAATGACTTTACGACTTCCTTCTTGGAACTGTGTTGCAATATCAACAGCAGCGACACGGTCGTCAAAACTCATTGGAAGATCTGCACTGCAGAAGAATGGTGTCATTATAGAGGGAAAATCAACATAAGCTTCTTGTTTTTACCTTGTTTTATTTTTCACGAAGTGCAGAAACTAATTTAGCATAATGAATGGACTGCAATTTGCTGAAATGTAAGCTTTTTAATAAGAAAAATATGTTCATGATATCTACTGGGAAGAGAGATCCGACACCCAGACAGGAAATGTAAGTTACAGTTTTATTTCTTAAAACCGAACAACTTTTACTATATTACTGCATCTTCTTGAACACAAAGATTTCGGATATAAGCATGCACCAAGTAAACAGAGAAAATTTTATGTTTCAGACCAATGCACACCCAAACCCACTAAAGTTGATAATGTAACGACGTGCAATAGTTTGCAGGATAGAATAGATTCAGATGAGGCATGCATGCAGACCAATGATACTTGCTCACTAAAGAGGAACAAAAATTACTGAGCCCTTGGTGCATAAAATTTGAGGGTGAAAAAGAACCAGATTTATATTAAGCTTATGACGAATTGGAAGATTTGGTAATCATCTATTACTAGGTAAATTTGGACCATTTTATGCTTTAACAAGTGGAAACAAATTGGATGACGTTTATATATACAAATTACAAATACATAAAAATTTATGTGCTTCACTAAGCATTTACCAAAGATTATATGAAGGGGAAAAAGAGATGAAGGGTAAGTAAACAGGATGGATAAACCCATGAAAGAAGTAAACAAACCACAATTAAATCTTCCTGACTCAACAACGATATGGTTAACCAGAGTAACCAATCAGCAAGTGTCCCTAGAAATTTGAGGCATGTCAAGAGAAAACTCATCATTGTGATCAATATGTTACATGTAAACATGCCTCTGGGAGAAGTAATAAACCTTAGGTAGTAACTATATTAACTATTAAGCCCCCACAAGATGAAATACTACTTACACTTGGAAAAAAAACAATAAAAATGTTACCAGTCATACCTCAGATTTATCGCTATTCGGTCAAGAAGATGCTCCCTAACGGATCCCTCTTCAGGATTGAATGTAGCAATTAGAAGTGGTTTGCATGGGTGTCGAAAACTGATACCTTCTCTCTCCACAATGTTGACTCCCTCCGTCAAGACATTAAGAAGCAAGTTACTGATGCCTTCATCTAAAAGATTAATCTCATCGACATACAAAACTCCTCTATGAGCTTCAGCAAGAAGGCCTGGCTGAAAAACAGTTGTTCCTGATTTCACCGACTCCTCCACATCAACAGATCCTATCAATCTATCCTCTGTGACACCAAGAGGAATCTGCAAAAAAGGTGCTAAAACGGTCTTACAAATGAAATAGATCCTTTTCTTTGTAAGATTTGACAGTAGAAATTTCTTGAGATCAAGTAATACGATGACTTTCACTGCCAGATACTTTCTTTTAAGACTACCTGAACAAAAGGTGACCTGACTATCTGAGTCTTTATATTACCATCAGAGTCATACTCTATTCTATCATCAAGGTCATCTTCCCACCTTCAAACAGATATGCATTCGTTAGCTATCAAAAAAACAGCTAAGTTTACGTTTTGAAATAAAGATGCAACAATTAAGACAGACAAGCTAAGCAGTGATAATGGAAATCATTTGTAAGAAAACAAATGAGCCTTTACTAAGTAATGTATAAAAATAGTGTTCGCGACCTTTTGAATTTTCCACGGACTCAAGTGATTGTTCATAATTGCAATTCAATATTACACTGATTTTCGGAGCTACAAAGAAAATTCATGTCCAACTTACTTTGACTCATATGCTCAGACTCATATCCACCTTACTTTGACTCGTGGCCACCACATTTACAGTACTGTACTTTCCAAAATCTTGTTTATTAATACTTTCATCTCCAGATAAACCAAAAAAAAGCCTTTCTAAACCTCTTTCCTGAAGCTACTAATGCAAGGTTCACAAATGACATCAGAGACTAACATACAACATAACATATATCGAAATTCATTGGAGGGTAACATCCAAGTACACCATAACAGGTGTAGCTATCCATCAGAGTCTAACATGCAACAAGAAAAGTATACCTAAACCACTGGAGAAAATTATAAATCCTATGGCATGAAATAAATAGGGAAAAAAAAAAAGTGTCAATTTCCAAACCCATGTTAGCATACAACCAAAATAATACTAATTTTATCATTTTAATAAATCCATAGCATCTAGTACAAGTTAAATTCTGCGAGCTTTACTCATCAGGATTTGAAGGGTCAGCATTTGATATTGATCCAACAACAACTTCAATAGGTGGAAGAATGGCATGCAAGCCACGTGCCATTACTGTTTTGGCTGTTCCTCGCTTTCCGGATATGGCAATTCCTCCTATCTCTCGGTCTATAGCTCCAAGTAAGAGAGCGGTCTTTATAGCATCCTGTGTGGGAAAACAGTGTTTCTCTTAAGCTAAAAACTTACAGTTTCAGCATCAATATGCTGAGCTCTTATTTGCCAAATGGAATATGACAGTATCCTTTCACAGCAAACTCCGGAATTGAAAGTATCTAATCGTATCATAATTCTTTGAACAAAAACTGAACTTGTACGACACAGTAATTTAGAATCTTTCAGATGATTCTTCTACTTAAGAAGTTCCTGTCCAGAAAAGTTAGAGTGCACCCAAGTAGGCAATTTTTGAACGATTCTCCATCACATTATTTGCGTAAACTTACATACAAAACATGAGTAGTGAATATCACCCCCAACATCCGGGGTAATATTAAATCAAGAGCATATGTTCTAAATTGGGAGAGTTGTAGTTATGTTGAACAAGATTAAACAACCCAACAACCCCAGCTGCTCTCAACTTAAAATCACTTCTCTGACATTCGCCCAACATTTGCAATTCCAACCAAACCGGGAGCAATTTCGTTACTCTACTTGACCATGTTGTCTAATTACAAAGTGAACCAACAAAAGGTTCTCCCAAATATACATCAGTCCAATATCAAAGAAGGAAACTTGGGTATAATTATCACAAGAGGTTTCTAAATCCTCCACATTTCTTCATTATCGCTATTCCAACGCACTAGCAGTGCGGAATTTCGGCATTATTATTACTATATCTTGATCAATTGTATAGTGTACAGCATGTTTTAGGTAGCAAAATCAAGTCTTTTAATTAACTACTCATTTCATAATACCAGAGTAGCAAAATTGCAAAAGGATAGATAGAGATAAGGGTAATAGGAAAACCTGGCCAACAACAGCAGCAAGAGGAAAGTATTGTCTTCCATAAGGAGAAGAGGAAGAGCTGCTTTCTTCTCCCTCTTGCTTGACTCCAACAGCTCCATTGCTGGATTCAAGAGTTGCAGCATTAGCTACCACTCTGAGCCTAGTCTTTCTTGTCCATTTTGTTCTTGTGTGTGATAGTTTTGGCTTCAAAGCATGTGAGAAGAGGAGAATTGGGTTCAATGGCTTAAGGGATTTCAAGGTCGGAAGAATTGGGTTTAAACGTGATGGTGTAATTGGAGAAGAAAGCGCCATGAGAATCAAGAAATGGCTTGTTTTCTTATCGTTTGCTCAATAAAGTGAGTGACGGTATATATACTCTCTCAACATCTTATCTTTCAGCACCTTCCATGGGATCATTATTTTGCACTCTTGATTGGTTCGCTGCCTGACGGATTTGGACGCTTTGGCTCAATTGTAAGTTCCAAAATCCGATCCTTAATATTACGAATTAAAGTATTTTGTCGGATTTGATTTGACCTTTAACCTTTTAAGTTAGAAATGTAATTCTTGAATGTAGGTCGTTTCATACTAGTATTGTTGAACCCGGACTTTGAATTCGAGTTGAGTTGTAAAGCTCTAGCTCACAACAGTTTACATATTCCCAACCTTGACACCACAAGGGCCGGTGATAGGATTGTTTAACAGAGACGCTCGACTGACAGGTTTTATTGGAGATGATGTTTAACTGTATGCTTTGATCAGGTATTTAGCAGCCCTGTTGCCAGAAACCATTGTATGCATTCACGTTTCGATATCAAGTTACCAACCTCATACAAATAACAAGTGCGACATGTTTTATAAGTAGACTCCGTCAGCAAGTTACCAACCTCATACAAATAACAAGTGTGACATGTTTATAAGTAGACTCCGTCAGCTTTCATGTTAAAAGGAATATGATCCTCTACTAAAACATTACTAATCCAAATTAAAGTCACGGTAAACACTTTATGATACAACTAAACAAATACAGTACTAAGTTCTTTGCAACAACTGGTTAAATTTTGCATATGCTCAAGAAATCGTGTAATGGCTACTGGGTTCTCCAGAAGCTGTGCTACTGGATACAAGCAATTCATTTCTCTTCAAAATCAAGATCTTCATGCAGCCAATATTTCATCATGTTGCTCATCGAAGCATCAAGCACAGTTACTCATTTCTAAACTATTTCACTGAGTTTTAATGAATCCTTGTCCGCCTTTAGCAAATGATTTGCAGTCCGAATTTCATCCCCTTTTATACTTCCATATTCCATAAAGCTCAATCTGCAAACATGAAAAAGCATCACCAATTTATGCTTTCATTACGCGACACTAAATATTGATAAGATCTCAGTAGTGCCTTGGCCGTAAACATAGATATGCTCTCATCTGTACTTTCTCCACTTCTAATTAAAGGGGAATTTATAGAAATAGTTCATCAGGGAGAATCTAGCAGAATACACCCCCCTTAAGCAGACAAAATTCTAAACCCGGAACCACTGATTAAATCAGATATGCCAAAGTAACTTGAATGATAGTTGGAGACCATTGTTCTGGTGGCGTATACCATATCTCCTTAGACTAGATAGCTGACCAAATCGTATAATAAAGGGAACACAAACACATAATGTGTAACAAACATGCCTGAAAAGAGAACTTTATGACCAATTCTCAATGACTCGACAGTTGCTCTAGAGACATGATGTTCTGTCTTCTTCACATACTCAGTTTTCAGGGTAGACATCCTTGGGTATCTTCCTATGCCAAACAACAAAACCATAGTTCAGATATATCGCGTAGTAAAATTGCATTATTGCCAACCTAATTATTTGGTTACTGTAACTATTAGATGTCAACCACTCAACCTAATTAAGTCACCAATTACAGCACATTATAAATCCAACTGAATATAACTTGCCATGTACCGGAACAGATTATAAGTCAACCTAATCATGAAACATCCGAGGTCATTTGCTAGTGCAAAACTATGACAGGGAATCTTTTTAGTGACTCATAGTATCATACTACCCTCTTTGATTGTGTTCAATACTGTTTAAAGCTCCCTCCTAAAAACATAGTATAAAAAGGGTAACCAGGCTAGCTGAGGAAGAAAACATGCCTCTCCAACAAAGCAAGGGTACATATGAGTTATGACTAGGTTTTTATCAAGAGCAAACTGTGCCCCAGTTTCCATTTTTTCTTCATTAAACTTGTAACAATCTTAGAATTATACCAACTGTATGGCAGAAACGTGGAATTATTCTCTCATGCACACTGGAGTCATCAAAATATCTACATCAACCAGACAAACCAAAAAATGAAGTTGAGATGATGCCTATGTTTAGAACTACTTTATCCACCTTAAGCTGAGCGTTACATGGACCCTGACTGCTACCTTATAAGCTAGTTGATTTCATAAACTATTTCAACTAGCTTATTACAAAACAAGCTAGCCTATTTGTTTTTATATTCTACTCCATCCATCCCGAATTCAACTTCTCGCATTCCATTTTGGAACATCCCAATTTGAACTTCTCAACCCTTTAATGTAAAATCTTTTCTCTTACTTTATTCAATCTTTCTTCTTTATTATCATACAACAGCGCATTATTTGCGCTACTATGCTTTGGAAATCATGCGCACTGTTTGCACTACTATTCGTTACAAAGCTTTGGACATCATGTTTCCTTAACTGAATGGATTCTCATACCATAAGCTAACCCAAGGGTTTAACAGTGTAAGATCTTTTAACAGTATGTCAACATATATTATGGACGGAATGAATTTTGGAAGTCTAAATCGTTACCTTCACAAGCCTCATAGGCCAGATAATTCAGCTCAGGTGCGTATTCCAGTTCACCGCACAAGCTGCACACTGGTTTCTCCCTTCGAGAAGACAAGAAGCTTTCTCCTCGTGAAATTTGGCAATCTTTCGTCTTCTCGCCTTCCCCAAAACTTAAGACCTTTTAACCAGTAACTACTACACATGGTTTCCCGTGTATTCTTCCCCTTCCATCCACCAGCATCAATCTTTCCCAACTTTCCTTTTGCTGCTTTGGCTTTCTTCATTGTCTTCTTCTTCCATTCCACCTTTGTGGTCTGCAAAGCTACTTTTACTATGCGTGCATACCTAGCAGAACGACGCAGAGGTACAACAAAAGGATCTTGTTTTTTGTTTCCCGACCGCACAAGGGGCTTATGCTTTTGTTTCTTTTTCCCCTCCATGAGCCCAGTGGCTTCAATCCTTTTAATGCATTGTTAGACTTGCGCACTCGACAATTCCCCTTCCTTTCAACAACAGTGCGGCATCTATGGCAAGTGTATACACAACAGCGCATTATTTGCGCTGCCATTCGTTACTATGCTTTGGACATCATGCACATTTCTGCGCTACTATTAGTTACTATGCTTTGACATCATCTTTCTTTAACTGAATGGATTCTTAAACCATAAGCTAACCCAAGGGTTTAACAGTGTCAGATCTTTTCCTCTTGAAATGCAGCAATCTTTCATCATCTCGCCTTCCCGAAAACTGGAGAGCTTTTAACTAGTAACTGCTACACGTGGTTGCCTTGTATTCTTCCCCTTCCATCCACCAACATCAATCTTTCCAGACTTTTGCTTTTGCTGCTTTGGCTTTCTTCACTATCTTCTTATGTTTTGTCTTTGTGTTCTGCAAAGCTAGTTTTACTATGCATTCAGCATACCTAGCAGAACGACACAGAGGTACAACAAAATTATCTAGTTTTTTGTTTCCCAACCGCACAATGGGCTTTCCCTTTTGTTTCTTTTTCCCCTTACCTGAGCGCAGTCGCTTCAATCCTTTTCATGCATTGATAGACTTGCGCACTCCACAATTCTTCCTTTCAACAACAGTGCGGCATTTATGGCAAGAGTATACAAAATTCCAGCAGCAGGTCTAGATGCTTTACAGACATGCTTCTTATGAAGATATCCTGAAAAACATAGTAAACAATTATATAGTTTTAAGTCTGAGTATTCAACACCCCAAAGGAAAGTTATTAACCCAGCATACAGTAATCATGAGATGAAATGGATGCCAATAACAGTAAAACAACTTTTCACTTTTTGATAGGTAAAGTCAGTATCTATTTTGAAGTAAAATTGATGCACAGGAAATGCACTTAAATTGCGAATTAGAGAAAAAAAGGTCTTAAAATTAAATAAGAAAAAGAATCGTGATCAAAAGGTTTCAAATTTCACGGCGCTTATTTGGCTCAGAAATCATGCTATGCCAATAATCAGCAACTACCTCAAGGGAAATTACAACTACGGTTCTTTCTCATAACAATAAAAATCTACTTATAATTGAAGATCCATCTGATGACTAAAACAATACTGTACTTGCCAATTCATTGCACTCATCACCCAGACTTCATGTCATGTCAATACCACTAACCCTAGTATAACCATTATATCCCATATCCATTCTTTATCATTTCTATATCCATCAACAAACAACAAACAATTGGATTTCTTTAAAAAAAAATCCAAAAAGAAACCAGACAAGGATGTCGGATGGAGGAAGTATATATTCAGCAAATCCGCTAGCTCATCAAATAATTATAGCTAATTTACTAAACAAAATCGACTAGGTTACCAACTATCTATTCATGTACCACTTAATTTGCTAAACAGAGCCCACAAGTCAAATAAAAAATATGAACGTGCTAATATGACAAGGGATGTTTCCATTCATGACACATTATTATAGCTATACAGCTAATTACGAACTTACTATAGTTACTACTAAATTTAATTCCAGAATTAATTTCTCAGTAAGCTAAGCTAATAAGAGGTTAGCTGTAAAATACAAATTTCACCAAAATATAATTATAGTAACTATTAAATGTCAACTTAAAGGACGCCTAATTAAACAGCAACAACAGTAATAATTACAATTCAACCAAATATAACAGTTTTATGTTTTATTCAATGCCCGGTGCTTCATGGTGCTTAAAATGGTGCATGCATTATATATTGCATTGTACAACACATTCAAGCCCCATGATCCCGAGGCATACAACATGATGTAGCATAGAGAAAACCCGGTTTGCCAACCTTAGTATGAAATATTAGTGCAAAGAACATTTGCAGGGGATGTTTTCTAGTACTGGTACCACCCTGTTGGAGTATTTAACATGCTGATTATAACTCACCCTTTAATGCATATCAAAATTAAAAGCAAGCAAGCTAGCTGGAGAAGAAAAACATACCTCTCTCAGACAAAACAAGGCCAGGACAAATGATTCAGTTTGATTAAACAGCATGTGGTGTTCCAGTGTCCTCTAATTCAATCTTTGCACTTGTAGCAATCATACACCACACAATTAGGTAAACTGTAATCACAGAGCTGCAAAAATGTTCTAACAATGCACACTGGAGTCATCAAAATAAACTCAATCAACCAGGAACAACAATAGCTAAAGTTGAGATGGCAAGCCAAATAAAAAAAGTATAAGAGCTAGTCAGTTCACTGAAAATGCTGCACAACTCTATATAATCATAGTCTTCTACCACAATGGATAAAGGTAATCATTATATTGATCTAACGACTATGCAATATGGTAATAATTAACAAGCCATGATGGCATTATGTAGTAATCGCCATCAAATCAGCATGAGTTTATATGTGCGTGCAATAACAGTAGATTATTTGATATTGATGAAATCCAGTTAGAAGCATTACACATACGGTTACAGCATTCATGGAATCTAGAGAGTATATTTGAGCACAAAGGAAAGTAAATGAGATTTATGAGCAAGATTAATGACAGCGTACCTAAAGGTTGCACATAATCGCATATCCATAATCAAGATCAATGATTCAGGGCATAGCATGAAAATAAATTACTAAAACAGTTATTTTACTCATTTATTTTAGTATGAGAAATAGTAAAAGGGGATACTTTACAGTTCATGAACTTCTGTATAAACTCATTTCCAATTTATGGAAGGACAGAAGAAATACATTAAGTAACTATAGACAACCCTGACAAGTGCTGTTCATGACATGCTATATCTAATTACGATTTTACTATCTATCAGTTTAGTTACAGTATTAGTTTCTTAATCTGATAACCTAAAGAAAGATTGCATGTCAAATATCACATTTCATTATTATCAATCTAACTAAGAATATATTTTTAGTAACTATTGAATGCCAGACTACATATTGACCTAATTAAGACCCTAATTAAGTAGCATTATTACAATTTATCCCAATACAGCAGTTTCATTATTATGTCGAGTATGAAACATCATGTGAACATTGCAAGTCCAAATCTCCTACATGGAATGTTTCCAGTTACTCGTCCTCTTAGAGGAATTCATGTGTTTCTCCCACTCAAACAGCCACAATAGATCTAGCCCATGTACGATTGGATATGGTTATAGTATACAACATTAAAAAATGATCTGACACCTACTTTCCTCCCTATGGCATCAATCATATTGTAAAACACATGCTAAAGAAAACTTTTCACATGTAGTAGAATAAGACAAGTAAAGCAACAATGATTTAACTTGTTAAACCAGGAACCCTAAGATCATTTAACAGAGAAAAAAGGAATGAACGAGAAAGAAAAGGTCCAAATTAAGTTTCAATTCCTCTATTCCGAATCCAGTTCATTAAAACAAACCTGTAAAAGTCCAGGTAATGTTTCCCTTGGGTAACATTCAAGTTTCATCTAAGGGTTTAACAACTATAGTAAAAATGTTCATAAAGGGACATGTATGAACTACAAATCTAATCTACATTCCTCTCTCGCCATACAGAAGATCACCTCAAATCCCAAAATGCAGACCATAAGAACTCGGATGAGTCAGAAACAGCTCTATCAGCTGCACATACCGGAAAAGACCCTATTACTCTGTCTTGATAAAGTTAAATCATTAACGAAAATGCAGATCCTGGCTAACACCCAATTCATTTCTTCTATCAGTTATAAACAATCCATGTAAAATATCATCCAATTCTAATTTTAGGGCTTTCTGATCAGACACAAGTTTGATACCCAATGACTGGTTCTGCACACTGCAAAGGGTAAGATGTGCTGGGGTCCATCATTTAACTGAATATCAGACTGGTTAAGCTGTATGCAAAGCATCAGACTAGAGATCTTCTTCACTGCATTCAGTTTCAAGGGTACAGTCTGTAACAAGTTTACTCTTGCTGCTCCCAGCAGGATAACTATGGGGGCAAACAGGTATCCTCTTATCCAGACACTTGTAGCACTTAAAGCCAATGAGGTTTTCAATTTTATCAGCACTGAGATCCAAAGCATCTCCATGAAACCAGACTGCAAGTTGGAAGCATAAAGCAGAACATTCAGCTATTGAGCTATTGACAAGTTATATAAAACAGAAGCAAACTCCTTTAAATGCAAACATTTCAATTGCTTTGTGAAGAGCTAGTTTTTGAATTCCAAGTTCCAACTTAAACATTCTTCTATAAGTAATAGGTCTCATGTACAAAAGGCAGGTATGTGTTAAATTTATTATTACAAGTTTAAAAGATCATGGTGTATTATAGAAAAAGGTGTTCAGAACCCCTGATTCTATAGTGCACAGCAATTGGGCAGGACATGCTATTTGGAAAAAAAAGGCGCACATGGATGCATAAACCTAAACTATCATAAATTTCTATAGGAAGTAATAGTCATAAATCACAAGCACGTAAAACTAAACTTAATTTGTCATCAAATTTTAAGAAAAGGTAGATTATCGAAAAACTAGAATTGAATTGTATCACATAATGAAGCTATTTTAATAAAACCCAATAGATACCTAAACGAGCTTCTGACTTCAACATAGCCAGCTAATCAGCCATGTCCTCAACCTGAGTAGTATCCATAGCCCATATAGGGTGCAGGGGATGTCAATACACAACAGCGCATTATTTGCGCTACTATGCTTTGGACATCAAGCACATTATTTGCACTACTATTCGTTACAATGCTTTGGACATCATATTTCTTTAACCGAATGGATTCACATACAATAAGCTAACCTAAGGGTTTAACCGTGTAAGATCTTTTAACAGTATGTCAGCATATATTATGGACGGAATGAATTTTTTAAGTCTAAATCGTTACCTCCACAAGCCTCACACGCCAGATAATTCAGCTCAGGTGCGTGTTCCAGTTCACCGCACAAGCTGCACACTGGTTTCTTCCTTCGAGAAGATGCCTCTCCAGAAATCACAAGAAGCTTTTTCCTCCTGAAATGTAGCAATCTTTCGTCTTCTCGCCTTCCCGAAAACTTAAGACCTTGTAACCAGTAACTGCTACACCTGGTTGCCCTTGTATTCTTCCCCTCCCATCCACCAGCATCAATCTTTCCCGACTTTCCTTTTGCTGCTTTGGCTTTCTTCATTGTCTTCTTCTTCCTTTTCACCTTTGTGGTCTGCAAAGCAACTTTTACTATGCGTTCAGCATACCTAGCAGAACGACGCAGAGGTACAACAAAAGGATCTTGTTTTTTGTTTCCCGACCGCACAAGGGGCTTTCCCTTTTGTTTCTTTTTCCCCTTCCCTGAGCGCAGTCGCTTCAATCCTTTTGATGCATTGTTAGACTTGCGCACTCCACAATACCCCTTCATTTCAACAACAGCACGGCATTTATGGCAAGTGTATACACAATCCCCAGCAGCAGATCCAGATGCTTTGCGCACATGCTTCTTATGAAAATATCCTGAAAATATAGTGAACAGTTATATAGTTTTAAGTCTAAGTACTTAACACCCCAAAGGAAAGTTATTAACCCAGCATATAGTAATCATGAGATACATTTGCCAATAATAGTATGACTACTCTCTTTTTCATTTTTTGACAGGTAATTTAGAAGTAAAATTGATGCGCAGGATATGCACTTAAATTGCGAATTAGAGGAAAAAAGGTCTTAAAATTAAATAAGAAAAAGAATCTTGATCAAAAGGTTTTTAATTCCTTTACCCACGTTTTAGATGTACTGGGTTTCCAAATCAACAAAAGCTGGAGGTGATATGATGAACTGATGAATAAAAATCAATCATGTTGTAAATTGCAATAGAGTGAATCACGCATGATGCAAGGAGAGAGAAGAAAGGGCATATCGTTGCAGCATCTTATATGATCTGAAACTATTAACATGAAACCATGGAAAAATAAGAGCTTCTTACCTTTGCAATGTTCACAGCTCACCGCTTCCCTGCAAATGGATAGAAATACGCTGATCATTGGTATTGCAAAATAAAAAACCATGAATAATTGAATAGCAGTCCCGTAAAAGCAAGATCTTATTTTACATTAATATGATACTGTATAAAAAAGTACACAAAAATATCTAATAATACCGAAGCAATAAGCTGTAAACAAACCAAGGTTAAAATTTGAGTATGCACAAGAAATTTGATGAGTATTCAGTACATCTCAAAGAAAAACATGAAGTACCTGACAAGGACATCCTTTTTACAGTGGCTACAAAGGTAAGTCTCTAAGCTCTCAGCTTTTGAGAAGAGGTAAGCAAATCCCTTTTTCTCAACAGGCTCCCCCCTAGTTCGACTTATCTCGCAAAGTTCACTAGAAATAGGCTTATTGGATTTGCGAGCAATTCTTTTCTCTTCAAAAACTTTCATGAGATGTAATGGCACAAAAGCTTCCTCCAGCCAATATTTCCTTTTGTCGCTTGAAGAATCATCAAGCAAAGTTCCACGTTGAAGAACAACATCAGGGATATAAGAAGTTCTTCTTTTGCCAAAATCAAGAAGATACCTAATGACAGTACCAACAGAGCTCTTCTTACGAATTACAACTTTTTTAAATGATTTAACTGATTTTTTGGAGTTCTTGTCTGCCTTTAATGAATAGTTCGCGTCCCAGATTTCATCCCATTTAATGATTGCATCAAGCTCCCTAATCTGCAAACATCAAAGCATCATAAATTTCTTCTTTCATCCAATAAAAGATTCATAAGATCTCATTAGTAACTGCAATACACGCATACACATAAAATCAGGTAATAGTTCACCATGGTCACTCTGGTAAATTTATAATCCCTTGAGCAGATAAATATTGTAAAACTATAATCATTGCTTGAGATAAAACAAAGTCCAAGGAAGGCCACATTCTGTGGCCTTTATTCTAGCAGCTTACACCATTTTTCCTTAGATTGCATAACAACTAACTAAACGGCATAAATAAAGGGGTATAAAATCAATAGACTTGCCTGAAGAGCAAGCTGGTCAACACTTCTTGACGACTCAACAGTGGCTCTCCAGGCATCACATTTTGTCCTCTTGGCAATATCTCCAACTTCAGGGTATAGCACGCTTGGTATCTTCTTAAGTCCACCTAAAACAAGCAATTAACAAAAACTTAATTCAGATACATGCTTAATTCATGAAGTTAGTCTATGTATAGAAACTCTAACCTTGTCGGGCAGCTTTGGACGCCAACGAGCGAGGCAAAGCCTTCCAGTTGAAGAGCTTGCGTGAACCAGTTCCACCTCTCCACCAAAATAAACTCAGCCCGGCTCGACTGCCTGTCCTCCTTTCAATTCCATTGTTTGGTGGTGCTTTGGGATAATTTCTTACTATATGAGACGCCGAGCCCATTGTAGTAACAGAATCCACATGCTTTCTCCACTCAGCATGAAATGCCAGATGATGCAAATTTGACTCCAACTGTTGCAATCATTAGACAATTTATACAGAGTACAAAGAAAACCAATGATGCATGCCCCCAATAAGCGTGCAGGAGGGTGAAAAGAGAACATGTAGACACTTCTTGCAAAATATGATAATATTAGAGAGAATATAAATCCTCATGCCCCCAGAACAGTAACTTGTGAAGAAAGTTGTCAAGTACACAGAAGGATACACAGAAGTTGGGTCGTAGATTGAATAGGGCCCATATATTTCTTTTACGTATAGCACTTAACCGTTACTAAATAGAGATCTATTCTGAGTAGGATTATATAGTCTTTAGTACTTTCCCTTGCATAGAGTCTTGGGTTTTGATTACATTAATTGGAAATTAAGACATGTAATTTGGATACCAGAAAGAGAAATTTGGGAAATCTATCACAAGTTTGTTTGGAACTATCTTGTTTTTTATTGGGTAATAAAATTACTTAAATACGCAATGTGCTGTGCCAAAATCATCTTCGGAGTATTGTTTTTATGAAAATCCATGGGCTATATCAGACATGATGACATGTAACAATAAACTCTAATGAAGACAAACCAAGGAACATATTGAACATTTCAGTAAGTATGTACTATGCTACTAATAAAGGGATCATATGGGGTTAATACACGTACCATAAGCAGCAAAAGCTTTAATGCAGAGAAATATGGGTACTTTATCACAAGTTTGTTTGGAACTTTCCTATTTTTTATTGGGCAATAAAACTACTTAAAAACCAATGTGCTGCACCAAAATCATCTTCGGATTATTGTTGTCATGAAAATACATGGGCTATGTTCGACGTGATGACATGTAACGATAAATCTAATAAAGACAAACAAGTAACATAATGAACATTTCAGGATGTACTATACTACTAATAAAGGGATCATATGGTGTTAATACACGTACCATAAGAAGCAAACGCTTTAATGAAGCAATATCAGCTGCTCCAGCGACACTATTGCGCCAAAGTATGGAATGCTGTCCATTTGACCATGGACCCAAGAGAAGACCTTGCAGATGATCTTCGATGCATATCATATGGCACATTACATTGATCAGATGGTTTTCTCGGTTTTGGCTTAACCGAATACCTAAAGCCTCAGTGGTGAAATTTTCGATAGCTGGAATGCTAGTCTTCACTATGAATAAGCAATCCTTTTCAATTTCAGGAACTTGGCAATGAATACACCACCCACACTTTTCCTTTTTGTAATTCATGCTTGCCTTCAGGATATTTGACCAAGAAAAATCAGAAAACCTATTTGATATGGCCTTTGCTTGTCCTGCTACGATATCCTCAATAGGTCTTGGAGCATCTTTAGAGGTTTTACCTGATGATTTAGAAGCCAATCCTTCAAGAAGAAGTGATGCTTCGTAAGCAAACAGATAATGGTTGACATAATTTGCTCCATGATTATTTACAGGAATAAGATTGTTGCATTGTGCAACATCCAACGGGATATCGACTCCATTAAGGTTTTCAGTATCGGCCAGAATATTAACACCATCTGGAATATCAGGACAAGCTCTCAAGGATTCAGATGCACTATCTTTTAAGTTATCAATCTTTGTGGAAGTCTGAGACACTTCAGCAGATCCTTCAGAACTCGCCACTTGAATTTCCCTTTTCAGTAGGCTGCCAGTCCCCAATGCTGCAATAACATTCTCCGCATTTTTTTGGTCCATATTACAGGAATAGGAAGCCACCACAGACTTTTCATATTCTCCAGCAACACACACAGTTTGAGGTTCCATGATTCCAGGAAATGCTGAATGTGAGGAATAGGACCGTGAGTCCATATCAATTTTTGTCCCACCAACTCCTGGAATGATACTCCAATGCTTACATATGGCGGATGTTATCGCACCATAGATAAATGGTGTTGTATCTAGAGCTTCAACAACCATTGGAATATCATGTATATTGTAGGACCAATACGAGTACTTTTCCTCACATGATTCTGACCTGCAATTGGAAAAACAAAAGGAAATGGTTAACATGTTTGTCCACATGGCTAGAATTAGTGCACTGAATAATGTAAAAAACGAAACCAGGATTGAAAAAATTAGGTCACATATATATATATGTGTGTGTGTGTGTGTGTGTGTGTGTTTTGCGCAAATAGGGCGCAAATATGGCGCAATAAAATGTTCAGACTTCAGAACATAAGGATGGAAACAAATCAAATTAGCACAGCACAAATTCAATGAGGACAGAAATGCATGCAAACCCTTCATTGTCTTTAGGATATCTCAAAACAACCAATTGTAAGTTTGCAATTAAAACAGGAAACTAAAACAAAATATATCACGACATTGATGACAAAATGTGATGACACAAAGAATATTTACTATAACACTCTTTTCCCAAATAGTAATCAATGAAAAAATATCTGTTAGAATAATTAACATTTGACTTGCACCTAACTTTACTCTAAATATATCATAACTTGAAAAGCTATAACCCAGAACTTAGTTAAAAATGAATAGCCCGTGAAGGTGTCACTGGGGACTCACGTCAAAGAAGTAGACATGCAGGAAAATAGAGTTGTATAATGTGTATAATGAATTTGAACATGGAAAAACTAAAAACTGCCCACACTTTTTACATTAAACCATTGAGACTCGATTAAAACACACAAATGGAATATATTTGAAAAGTTGCTAGTTCTTGCACATCACTACTATCCATGTTGACAATTTGCCATGCAACAATGATGATGATGATGATGATAATGATGGCGCTTATAAAGTTGATTAAGAAATACAAGTTCAACAATAGCGTTAAGGTACAAAAACAAAATGCAGCAATACCCCTAAAATGTTAATGCTTCAAGAACTCTCGCAATTTGAGTTATGGAGCTCAAATGCTAATGCTTTAACCATAAGCACTATCGCATTTTAATCACAGAAGGTGAATCTTATCGTTGTTCAAGGCTTTCCCTAACCATATCTAATCATATACCCCTAAAATCAATACAGCAATATCCAGAAAACGAAAAGAAAGAAATTATACATTGATCTTGGATTTGTTGTTGAATTAGGTCTGGCTATCCAAAATAAAAGGTTTTACCCCTTAATGTCATCTACCATTTACCAAGAGTACTACGTACGAGTTACGACACTTTGGTCTTAGTGTCAGGGTGTCAACAATCTCTAGAGATACCTAAAGGCTCCTTTATACAAAGTTACAAACCCTTTGCCTCGGATATCAAAACTATGAATATCATTTTGGAGATCTTAGCTGCATGTGATACATTGAAGTTATAGCATATCAATGGAGATCGCTGCATGTGATACGTTGAAATTATAGCATATATGGAGATCTTAGTTGCATGTGATACGTTGAAATTATAACTAAGCTTAGATGCATGTGATACGTGCAAGGCCTATAGACTCAAAACTGACTCAAGGTTTCCTCATCTGAAGGCCTTGCACGTTACCATTAAATTAATAGAACAGTAATGGAGATCTTAGCTGCATGTGATGCGTTGAAATTATAACATATCAACGGTGATATCATCCACTAGTATGGATCAATAATGTATGTAATCTAATTTGTGAACATGGGATCGAAGGTTTGCTTAAAAAGTAGCGGGCAGCAATGGTAATGACAAAATCATTTTGTTGGGGAAAGAGAACATTAAAATCTATGGTTCACAATAATAGTAGTAATAATTAGAAATTCAGTTCACAAAACTATGCATGCAATCACAAAATTAATTTTAGATATATCTTTCCTCAGGATATATGTAGTTTAATGCAATCAAATGCTACTCTCTGTCCCACATCTATACTCCACATATCCTCCTGCATGTTGAATAGAGTGAGTGGTACTCCCTTTGTCCAGAATAGCTTCCCATTTCATGTTTGTTGAATTTTCATTGTGGTATATTGGTTGTGAATGTTGGAAGACTTTTTTTTTTTTGTGGTGTTGATTGTGGGGCATAGTGTAGGAGGGAGTATATATTGCATTTTGCTTGTGGTTTTTGTGTCTTCACTAAATAACGGAAGTAGAAGATAGATGGGACACCCGAATCCGATATGGGAAATGTAGAGGAGGGAGTACTATATGCATAACAATCTACAATTCAAGAAAAGGAAGAAAAAAGTAAAATCCTTTGTTGGCAAGAGCAGCTAAGAGATCAGATCCAAGTTTTGTCACTCAAAAACTAAAGCTCAATTTGGATACACACTAATGCAAAGTTGTCAAAATTTTGCGTACAGAGTGAGTGCGCTATAAATGACCCACGTTAAATATCATGAATAGTGTAATCTCTGAGACAAAAGGAGCAACCGACGTCCCTGAAGAAAAGGCAAAAACTTATGAAAGAATATATAGAAAAAGGCATTGTCAGAGCAACCGAGGTTAATGACAGTGACTAGAGTTTACATCCTAGCATGAACAGATGTCAAATCAGTAGATCTTGTTTACCAAAGACAGGAAACCCAGCCACCAAGGGCAAGCTTTCAGAACGTTTTGATCCTTTTCTGTAATTTGTATAAGTAAATAAGATTCCTGCATATTTTCATTTTTAGGACAATAGTATTCAATATTACTCATCAAATAATGGGGGAGAAAATTAGAAGAAGAAAAAAGAAGACAGGAGAAAGAGTATGTAGTGAGTTTGTGCAGACAGCACTTACTACACGCTGATTCAGAGAGTTGAAATTAGAAATTGGGGGACCGGGGTGTGGAGGATTATGAGTTTACTCTAGAGACATAGACAATACTTTTCATGCAGGCATAAAACCACTGATCACCAGTTCAGAAAACTGAATTACAAAAATGTCCTGGCTATCTATAAAAGGAGGTACTTACACCAACAAGTAACCAGAGCTGCTGTAAAATCGTCGGCCGTAAGGATCAATTCCCAACAAGTCTGCTCCTCGAGAGGACTTACCCCTTTTTAGCCAAGGATTATCTTTCTCGATCAGGCATTCAGGGCAATACCAATCACCCTCTGGCAACAAACTGCAAACAACCCCAACACATCTTGCATGAAATGCAGCAGGGCAGCCATCACAGCAGATCAAGTTACCATCCATCTTGCAAAGGCAGCATTCGTCGCTGTTCCCATCAACATCTTCCTGGATATCATCTTCAGTAACACAGGAAGTACTAGTTACATCAATTACAGCCTTTCTTTTTCTTGAACTATCAGATTTCCTATTCTGTTCCAAATCCATATCACGATCGATTCCTGACATCCTTTTATTTATTTCTGATCTGAAGACTTCAGCTTCAACTACATCATCACAGAGATGCCGCAGTATCTCAACCTTCACTGAAACAGGTAGTTTGTAGAAACAATTCTCGAAGGGCTTTGACTGATGAATATCTAGTCCCGGTATGTACCCAGGATTGTGTAGGAACAGATATTCAGCCACATACATGGGCCATGTAATTATGTCGAGAAAATCCCAATTAAGAGACCTAAAACATTAGACAATAAGTAACACAAGAAAGAAAGAAAATAGAAATGTTAATATCTTATTGTAGGAGTAAATGCAGTACCTCAAACAGTTGGTTGCTGACATATAACCTTGATTAGAAAGGTATTGCAGATGCTTCCTTAATATTCTCAGAAGACAAACATGTACAGAGTCAAATAATGTCGTTGAATCAGTACATTTAACAGATTCCACAAATTCATCGATTTTAAAGGGGCTTAGAAATAAAACTGTACTGAATGACCTCAAGAATGCATAGACAGAGAGAAAATCAAATGGTGAAACACCATCGAGATTCAGACTGCTAGAAGAAAGTGGTAATTCAACCTTTGGTGGAAGTACAGTGCACTCAGCAACTCTGAAACGGCCTGCACCAGTAAATTTTTTATCTGATACAGCATTAATAGTGGACGAGGACAATTGATGACTGTTGCCATCCAACTCTGCAGCGATATCATGACCAAATAGTACAGCGCTTTTCGCTCGACGACTGCTCCTTCTCAATCCACTCTCCGGTGTTGCCATGACTGTAGCGCTGTTACCTAAAGCCTCTGTTTTCTTCCTACCTCTTCTCCCTCTGAAAGCACTGCCTGAAACTACACTAACATCACGAACTGATTCATCACAACCTTTCAAGGGGGTTTCATCCTTGCTTTCAAATTCTAGTTCCATGTCCCCAGCTCCAACATCCACGAGTCTCACCTCTGAGGCAACTTCAACATAACTATTCACATCTACTTTCCTCTTCCTACCCCTTCTCTTCGGCAAACTCACTGGAGCCACTACCGTTTCATTTTCAACCCCAGGCGCCCAGTTTTTCAACAGATTTTCTTCTCTTTGCTCAACATTACAATCCACATCACCGTCCTCCACCTTAAACTCTCCCCCCACCTGTTGATCTCCTCCAGCACCATCATCCAAATTTACAACATCATTCTCCACCAACTCAAGATTCAAATCAAATCGCCTCCTCTTTCTATCACCTCCTTCATCCTCATTTACATCTACATTCAAATCAACAACCTCCCTTCCCCCCTCACATCTATTCTCCACAACAACATTATTCACGAGAACCCCATCTATCTCCACATTCTCTCCATAATTCAAATCCAACGGACGCACTTTCCGTCCCCCCTCAACGTCCTCTCCACCACTTTCAATTCCCCCCCAACCGTCATCATTCAAATCTAGTCCTTCCTTTAGTTCCTTTACTTTCACACCAGAACCCCCACCTTCCACCACCAGATCATCCGAATTCCCACCAGCATTCATCTTACCTTCCACCTCTAATAGCTTACGCAGCTCAGACAAACCAACCTCTACCAAATCACCATCATCATAAACAATGCTAAACACTCGGGTCTCCGACTGAAACGACTCAACAAAACCAGAAAATGCACCTTCTCCCTCTTTCCTAACTCTCCTCCCGATATACTCCATTCCACAACTCTCATATAATAAATAAATGATCCAAACCAGAATGAACAACAATAATCAAACAAACACACCAAAACCGAATCGAGAACAGAACACAAACGAGCCGGAAGCTGAAATTGTACCTCGGAGAAGAGAATTGATCGGTGCAAGCAAAAGCCCTTTCGAGAATTGGAATTTTCTCAGAGCGGGTTTTGATTTTACTCACTTTCTCTCTCTAGAAAAACGAGGAAAAAATAAGCTGGGTTCAATGCTGATGGTGTGACCTTCAATAAGTGGGGACTACATAAAAAAAAAATGGAATTGTAGAAGTGGGTTTTCAACGTGACAGTGTTTCTGAATTACGGGGTACAACTCACGAGGCGGAATGTACTATGCTTATTGGACAAGATTCTGTGAAAGCTAGTAAAAGATTCTAATTTATTTGTTGGAGTACAAGGTGTGATGCTTATTGTACAATTACCGTTAAGGAGTTGTTTGGGTACAAAAAGACTGCGTTCAAGTGGTTTTCTTTTTTCTTTACTCTTACTTTTTGTGGATTTCTTCTTTTACATATTTTGCAATATCAAAGTATTAATAGTCCTACAGAGAAATAGATTTGAAAATATTAGACCCCAAAAAATTTCTTTTAATTGCTTTGACTTGATTTTAAGTTTGAGGATGTGTATGTATATATAGATTTTGTATAATATTATTATAGTTGACCTCTTTTGCTTTAACATATATTTACTTTTCATGAATAATGGGATAAGTTTGAAATTATTGAGATTATGGGAGCTGGATTGTTAATAATTTAATGTATTTGATGATATATATATATATATATATATATATATATATATATGAATATGAATATCGGGAGCGCCGTCCGTTTTGGAAAAGCAAAATTTATTTGCTAAAAAGTTGTGTATTTAATGATAGAAAAATATTTATAAATGCCAGGCTGTATGGAGCTGATTTTTCATTTTTTCAAAAGGTATAAATTTATTTACTTGAAATGTGAGTGGACAACGATAAAAAGCATTCATGGATATATGATAAACTGAGCTGTTTTCACCTCTTATTTTCGAAAAGTACAAAATTATTCACAAAAAATGTGACCAACCATTTACTTTTAGGTTATCATGTGTATGGCTCCATGTGTATGCCATCACTATATTGTGTGAGTGTGAATCCATTAAAATTTTCATCTTAATTCTTAGACATTTATATTAGAAAGGGGTAAGTATGAATTGAGGTGTTTTTAATAAAATCTAACATGTCACAGTTATCACATATATGCTTAAATGTGTATATTTATCATACAATCGTCGTGAAATTATATATCAGGACATCAAGAAACAATTTTTCCAAGACGTCAACGGATACATTTGTCTTGACTAGAGAGTTGAAACAAGTCAGTTTTCGTGAAAATTCTCACATTAAATTTATTGAATAAAACCATATGATTAATCGTTGCACTAAGTAAAAAAATTTCAAAGATTTGTTCCCTTAGAAAAGTAATATAAGTTTTGTTTTCATGTTTTTCCTCTTATATTGTGTTTGAGTACACGAAAATAGAAAACAAGTAAAAACAATAAGGGAAATTTGTATGTTCAGAGTAGTTTCTATGCTACTTAAAATCATAAGGAAGACAGGAATTAAAATTATAATTCTGAAATTTAGTACAACATATTTCCTTCCAAATATAACATGTGTATATATTAAAATAAGAAAGTTAAATAATTTTAATAGAAAATGCAGTGATGTCAAACACAATAATTTTAAGAAGCACATACCTGAGAAACCCTAGGATGCGCGACAGAAGACGACGCCACTACTGGAATCGGTGGCTCGGAGACCGATGGGTAGGCCACGGAAAAACTCGGCAACCACCGGTGCTCCCACTATCACGTCGCCTTCGGCAACAGGGGAGGTTTTGTAGATGCGTAATACATCGAAGATTTTGCAACACCAATTTACGATTATCGAGATTGGAACTCAGGGGGAGGAGGAAATTGCGACTGAGATTCCTAATTTTGCGAATGGGGATGGTTTGGAATCCGTGGGTGAAGAAGAGGGGATGGGACGACGACAGGGGATGAACTCAATGAGAAGCAAGTTCCGATGCCGACGGCAGATTTACAGCAGGATGAAACAACTACGGTACTGTCGTCGGTTGGTCCAGAACTAACCCCATCACCTTGGATTGACATAATCCAGAGAAATCATGCCCCCGATCGTGGGATGAATATTAGTTACAGCCCCCCGTCTATTGTCGATGGAGAGGTCATTGTCGAGATTGAGGATGATGACATGCAGGAGTAACTGGAATTTTGGCAGCGTTCCCTCATTATGTACGTTGTTGATAATTCACTATCCATGAATGCGGTGAAGAACTTGATGATTAAAGTGTGGAATTTTATTACTCTCCCTGAACTATACTACAATGAGGAAGGCTTCTTCATTATCAGATTTAAATTAGAAGAAGATAAGAAGGTAGTGGTATTGGGAGGATCGTATTACATCTATGGTAGACCTATGATTTTAAGACCTTGGGCCATGAATTTTGAACTTAAGGAAGATATGCTTAGAATGGCACATATTTGGGTGAAGTTCCCAAACCTTCCACTTTACCTCTGGGGAGCAAAAAGCTTGGGCAAAATTGCTAGTGTGATTGGAACACCTAAATTTGCGGATGAATGTAATGCCAAAAAGCTAAGGATTTCCTATACTAGAATACTTATAGAGGTGGATATCACTCAGGAATTGAGACAATGGATCATGATTAAAGATCGACGGGGGAACCTAATAAAACAGATGATTGAATACGAGTGGAAATCATTGTTCTGTCAAAAGTGTCAGAAGGTTGGACACACTTGTGGGAATCAAACGAAGCAAATGCAAGATCGGGATACACATCAGCATGCCAGATAGGGCGGCCCAAACATTGTTGTTGGGAAATTTTCGGTTGCCATGGGGAGACAGGTGGGGGAAGTCCCGTCCCAAAACCGAGCGCCAATAGGGCAAGCTGGTGCGGCGCCACCTCAAGGTGCCGCTGGTGCGGGAAAAAATCCTGTTGCATAGCCTATTACCTATGCGGATGGGACGGATAGCCTGGATTGGACTACTGTGCATAGTCGACGCACTCCTCTGGGGCAACAACTTGAACAAGTGGGGAATGGGAGCCGTCGAACCTCACCAAACCGCCCTGCTGCTAATAATCATGGGTTAAATGCTAATTTGGTAATGCGTAATTGTTTCACTGTGCTGGAATTTGGTTTTGGTTCTAGAGAGGACCAGAACCGAGACCAATGATAACCTGGAATGTCAGGGGGCTCACTAAGGTGGCTAAACATAAGGAGATTGGATCCCGTCTCCTGGACTGGAGTATAAGCATAGCTGGCCTTCTAGAAACTAGAGTTAGAGAGGAAAATAAAGTGAAGATTCGGAGGAAATTGGGTACTCGTTGAAACTTCCTGGATAATTACTCTTCCCATGTTCTCGGGCGCATTTGGACCGCTTGGGACCCTGCTCGGGTTCAAGTTCTTTTTCTTAGTTGTACACATCAGTTAGTACATTGTCAATGGTTTGATTCGAATGGTGAGGACAGAGGACTTATTACTTTCATTTATGTTCAGAACCAACTGCAGGTTAGGACTCGACTCTAGCAAGATATTCGGAACTTGGCAGCAGGGATCCAGGAAAAGTGGATTTGTATCGGGGATTTCAACAATGTGCTTAGTGGTAATGACCGAATTGGTGGTAATCCTGTGATGGAATATGAGTATAAAGATTTGGTAGAGATGATGGATGAAGCTGGTTTGTTTGAAATCCCCATTATGGGGGCTCACTTCACTTGGTCTAATAATCATGAGCAAGGAACTATCTATTCTCGCATTGACAGGGCTATGGGTAATACAAAATGGTTTCAGGCAAATCCGCATGTTGAACTGGAGATCCTAACTCCGGGGGTTTATGGCCATTCCCCACTGAGATTTAGAAATTATTTACCATCGGAACCGCGAAGGAGGTGTTTCAAATTCTTAAATGCTATTACTCAATCACCGGGTTTTGATGCTGCTATTCGTAATTCATGGATGCAACCGACATTGCAAATGCCCCAGCAGAGACTGTGGATGAAGCTAAAAAGAATTCAACCAGTGCTGCGGGGACTCACAAAAAACGTCCAGCAAGCTAGTCAAAGAGTGATGCTGGCGCGCAGTCGACTGCAAGAACTATAGGAAAGCCGAGTTGAAAACTGTTTCTCCCCTGCATTGATCCGACAAATTAGGGATGTAGCGCTGGAACTTGAGGAATGGCTCAACAATGAGGAGCAAATCTTGCGGGAAAAATCAAAAGTTAAATGGATTAAACTCGGGGATAAAAACTCGACTTTCTTCCATGTGCCCAGCTCAGGGAGAAAAACCGCAGGATTGGCATACAGAGACTCGAACTAGATGATGGGCAGATTATTCACAGGGACTCGAACATTGAGCATGCAATTTTGTCCTTCTATGAGAAACTGGTGGGTACGATTCCACCTAGACAGACATGTATTGATATTGGCGACATCCGGATGGGATCTCGACTTAGTCAAGAGGACCGGCTGTCTCTGGTGCAACCGATTACACACCACAAGATTGATCTAGCACTAAAAGATATTGGGGATTTAAAGGCACCGGGGATTGATCGGTTCAATTCTTTCTTTTTCAAACACTCATGGCAACAGGTACGCTTGGATGTCTATGCGGCGATTGAAGATTTCTTTAATACGTCAACTATGTACCCTGCCCTAAATTGTACACTTGTCACTTTAATCCCAAAGACACTGATTGCTACTCGAGTGAGTGAGATGCGACCAATTGCGTGATGCGCGATTGTGTACAAGATAATCTCTAAAGTGCTCACTGCCCGGTTGAGTAAGGTTGTTAATATCATTGTGGATGATAGTTAGTCTGCTTTCTTGCCGGGCAAAGCTATTCAAGATAACCTCTTGCTGGCTCAGGAACTGATAAAGGGGTATAATCGTAAGGGTATCTCTCCTAGGTGTATGATTCAAATGGATTTGCATAAAGCGTATGACACGGTTGATTGGAATGCCCAGGAGATGATTATGAAAGAGATAGGATTTCCCCTGCAGTTCGTGCAATGGATCATGTGTTGTGTTTCGACGGTATCTTACAAGTATGTTATAAATGGTTTCCCGTCGAGGCCCCTCAAGGCTATAAGAGGTATGAGACAAGGTGATCCACTTTCTCTGCTCCTCTTTGTGCTCATCATGGAATTTTACACCGTAGCTTGCGAAAATTAAGGAGTTTCCCAGATTTTAACTTCCATCCGAAGTGTGAAAAGCTGCATATCACCAATATGTATTTTGCGGAGGATCTCATGCTTTTTATGCGAGGTGACGAGAGATCAGTACATCTTATGATGCACCAATTGCAAAGGTTCTCGGACTCATGCGATTTGCGGGCTAATCACGGGAAGACAAGGGTGTATTGTGAAGGGGTCCCTCAACCGGTCCAGCAACGCATACTGGCCCTCACGGGATTAGGACCTGGATCATTCCCGGTAAGATATTTAGGTGTACCTTTATCTCAACGATGACTCATTTGCAACAATACCAACCACTACTTGATCGTATCCTGGGGAGAATTACACACTAGACGACTAGGCTTCTTAGCTATGCCGGTTGGGAATAATTGTTAAAGAGTGTCATTACCTCCATTACCTCTTACTGGCTCCATGATTTCCCCTTCGAAAAGCAGTGTTGGATCATGTTTAATGTATATGTCGAAGCTTTTTTGTGGAGTGGTAGGGATGGAAACTATCGAAAAGCACTGGTCTCATGGGATCAAGTTTGTATGCCGAGGTGTTGTGGTGGACTTAATGTTATAAATCTGCAGATATGGAACCTTGCGCTCATCTCCAAGCTTCTATGGAAGATCCAAACTAAAGTAGATTCATTGTGGGTCAAATGGATACATTGCTACTACATAAAGAACCAAGATGTGGAGGATTGGTCTGCCCCCTAATGTAGCTCATCGATTATAAAAGCAATCCTCCGTGTTCGACTCCTGGTGACTGGTACTCAGGAATGGCTTGAGCAACAAGTGAATACTAGATTCTCGGTGCGTGCAATTTATGGGTTGATCCTTGGTCGACCACCCAAAGTGGAATGGTGTGATGTGGTCGTACATAATCAGGCTCGATCGAAAGCCACTTCATCATGTGGTTGGCATTGCATCGACGGTTAGCAGCAAAGGATCGATTAGCATATTTTGGTATCTCCACGGACGGCAAGTGCTGCTTTTGCGATGGTGATGAATCTGCGGATCATCTCTTTTTCGGCTGTGCTGCAACATATGCGATATTAAGGGGTGGCCTGGCTTGGCTGCGATCTCCACTCCCGGGCTACTTAAGTTGGCCGCATCTAGTTACATGGATTCGGCGCCGTGCTAAAGGAAAGGGTGGGAAAGCTGCGGTATTCCGCACTCTATTGGCTGAGAGTTTTTATCACATGTGGGAGGCCCGAAATAGGAAGATTTTTCAACAACGAAATATTGATATACAAGAAATCATTTAGTCTCTGGTCCAAATAACTTCGATCCGTTGCCGGAGTCATAAGGCAGCATCATTAGTTCAACTTTTTGTTAGGATATACTAGTTTGTTTCTTTGATTGTTTTTTGTTATTCATAGATACTTTGCTTTGGGCGAGGACGTTATGTCAGTCCCTAAATGTCCGTACACTGTTCTTGGTTTCAATAAGACAAGTTCTATTGTTTCAAAAATAATAATTAAATATAGGTAATTCCCTAATCATTTTTCAAACAATTCATTTGATATCGTCCCTCCCCCTCCCTCTTTTTTCCGCATAATAAGGGATTCGAGTTTACACTTTTTTACTTGTTAAGTAAACTAGCCGGTTTGTTGTGTATTAAATACCATGATAAAATCATTTAGGTTTCGGAGAAGAAAGAAGAGATGCAAGGAAAAAAAAAATGTAAGGGAGTGGCCGATTAAGAAAATATAAGGAAGTAAACACAACAAATTGTGTTAAGAAAAATATTTTACACTTAACATGTGTAAAATTGGTTTGACATTATTTAAATATACAACTGACTAGGTCACCTGGTAAGTGTTACAGAAACAAAATTTACAGCTCATTAAATGTAAAATTGATTTTAGATTACACTTTTCCTAATGAAAGTAGAATTCACAATTAAACGTTTTTCTAAAGTTTGCATGTTAGTGTGATATTTTCCTAACATTTTATGGTATATGTTATCACACACAAAAAAAAAAGACGTAATGTGAAAAGTAATAAACGCAACAAAAAAAAATAGTATTTACCAAATACATTTTGTGGTGAGGTAGGGTTATAGACGTAATTTGCAAGTATTTTTCATTCTATAAAATAGACACAAACCCTACTTCATTTCAACATCAAATTTCTATTGCGCCTCATACATCAATTCATGTGTCTCCCTTTGTGTAGAACTACGATAGAAATCAATTCTTCCAAGTAAATCATTGTATCCTACAACCTTCTTCTTCTTAATTTCTCACTATATTATTTCCCTTATGGGCTTGTGTGTCAATATTTGCACCGAGATTATTAGGTTTGTAAATTATTGATAGTTTCAAAAGCAACCAATAAAAAATTAAGGTTTTTTATGGTAGGTGAGAAATCTGGTTGAGTGTAGTTTGTTGGTACGTACAAACTCATCTGTTGGTACAAACTCGAACATTAATTGAGGTATGCTTAATGATGGTGATGACCCAATTGAGCATGACACGCAGGTTCGGGAAGACAAAAGGGGTGATTATCCTGAACGATGGCACAGACGGAATTGGAAAAATTAATTTCTTACGGTTAAATGTTTTCCAGATCTTATATATTTTTCAGATCTCATTCCAATTTTTTTTTTTTTTTTGCATTATTCAACTAAAGTTTCTTAGTAGAGTGCATTCAAAATGATTTTTCTTTATTCCTACACACTATAGATCCCCACCTACAAAGTTTGCTCCTCAGAAGAACCTCCATGGATTGAGGATGTAACGTTCACTTACAGAAACACAAAAGAGGTGCGGAGGCAAGAAAACATACTCGGTACATAGTCCTCATCTCATATACACCGTAGTGTGTAATTGATTGTTCCATGGATGCTTTTCAGAACGAATTCCATTACAACAATTTACGTGATGTTTGAGATATGATGTGCGTTCAATTGGTGTTATAACATATGGATAATAATTCAACTTATTTGTATTGTGAATTTTCGTCTTGAGTATAGAGTTGCCATGTATACATGTGATATGATTGTATGTTGGGGGGGGGGGGGGGGGGTTTTTACTAAAACTTATAATAGTCCTAGTGTTTATGAGAGTTCATAATAGTTTTGAACAAATACACAATTATACATAATTATAGATTTCCTTTTTTCTTCTCTCCCTCTACACTCCCCTCTTTCTTTTCTCTCTCTCTTTTTCCAATCACCTTTTCGGCGATATCTCCGCCGTCCGGCCACTAATCTTAAATCCGATTGCATGTTTGAGTAGTCAATGGCCTGATCTACCTTTCTACCGGTTTTATTTTTTTCATTTGGTCGACTTTTGAAACGGTTGGCCGGAATCCGGTTGTCTTCTCTGGCGATATCTCCGCCGCCCCACCACCAATCTTAAACCGATTGCATATTTGAGTAGCTCACGGCCCAATCTACCTTTTTAGATGTTTAATTTTTTTTATTTGGTCGAGTTTTAAAACGGTTGGTCGGAATCGGAGCTTTTCCGGTTCTCTTCTCCGGCGGATCTCCGACTACGCAACACATATAAGTCATAATCTTGTGGTTCTATGGATTTTCAGGTTTCTTCCTCGATTCTTCAGTTTTTTTGTTTGATTTTGATGATTTCTAATAATTTCTCATAACAGTATATTTCGTGTGAAACTGTTGGTATTTGAACTTTAATTGCGTATATTTGGCCGGTAATTGTTGATGTTTGTGTATTTTCTCAATTTTTAGTTAGTTTTGTCGTTGTTATTTTATGCACTTTCTCAATTTTCAGTTAGTTTTGTTGTTTCCTTGATTTTCATGTTTCTTCTCTAGAGATTCTTCAATTTTTTCATTTTCGGTTTTGGTGATTTTCATTGATTTCGCGTAATTGTACATGTCGTCTGTAATTATTAATATATGAACTGTAATTGCCTATGTTTGACTAGTACTTGTTGATGTTTATGTATTTTTCAGTAAGTGCATATCTTTATGTTTGTATGTGAATTGTATATGTTTATATGTAATTTGTTGATGTTTGTTGTTTTCTTTATTGCATATAGTAGGTATTCGTAAAAATGGTGTTCGAATGGTTGATGATAAAGTGGAGGCATGGATGGAGGAGTTGACAAACAAGTCAAGAATGTTCGTTTATTCATTTGCAAGATGATAGTTTGGATATATAGTGATTTTAAATATTTTGTAATGTTTCTTATCTAATGATATTTTATTAATTGATGAATGAAATTAATTTTTATGTTTATTTATAATTATTGTGTTTTTTGTTAAATAAATTGTTTATCATCAATAATCTTATGATAAAAATATACTATTATATACTAAATATGAACAATTGGTCTAAAATATGAAATATGGTTGGATGCATAAAACGAAACCTAAGAACTTTGTAAGACAGAAAAAAATGTGTGTGAACCCGGTCGGGTCAGGTCAATTCGTGAAAATTAGATTGTTGAATTTTGTGTGTAAATTACTATATTTGTCTATTATATAGGATTCTCAAAGACTCTCAATATATAGTGAAGAAGACGGACTTTTTTTTTATGGGTGGGTGACATTTCAGTCTTAATATAATGAAGTTTCATTTTAGTCCTTGAAATATTTCAATTTTAATCTTTTAGTCAATTGACAATTTGTTTTCGTGTTATGGCTAATAAGGTATCCATCACCTTATCCGTTTGTTTGATGAGTATAAATTTTGTGAAAACTTTTCAAGTAGTTTTAGTTCAATTAGAGTCTGGATTCTGGAATGTTTGGGATTACTCAAATCATGAAGAGCCTTAACCACAAATGATTTATAATAATACCTGTAAGAATTTTAGAGATGGTGAGAGTGCATGAGAATTTTATAGAAATACATAAACATATGTAATTATAATCAACTTGCCTTCTTTTTAAATTTTACGGGTTTAATTTCCGGATCCTAGTATTCGAGTTTGGTTAATTCGGGTATTTGGGTCATATCTACCTATATAATAAAAGTGATGGTTTAAAATGAAGAAGTGATATGCCACATATAGCAAAAAATATGTTGGCCAATTCCCTCAAAAACTAAATGATTTTTAATTCATTAATATTTGAAGTATAATGTCTAACTTAAATTTATTACAATTTCCACTTTATATGGAGTATGTAAACTAATTATTGGTTATCAAAATGAAGCACGCAAATTATATAGGAACGTTAGGTTATTGAATCTGCATCATTCACATAAATTTAAATTTTGGATTTAAAATTTTGAAGTGCGGTACAATATTAGATAATGTGTACAGAGACTCCAACATAAAGAAAAGGGGATTAAGGACTAACAATATGTAGAAATTATATATTCACAACTATACCTTTCCCGTTTAATTATTTACTATTCATTCACCATTAAGTAGATTTTTTTCACAAAATCATGAATGGAAATAATTATAATTTATGTTGGTAAGAATGATTTTCATTTTTTTTTCTAGTAGAAAATCATTGAAATTTTATACCATACTCTACTATTTAGCAATAATCTTTATTGGATACATTTAGGGCTTATTCAATTTAAGAGAAAAAAAGAAAGCGGTTAAGGGGTTTTTGTCAATAGTAAAACTTAAAATATTTAAATTTAAACAAATAAACAAACTAGTTTTTGTCTATAGCAATTTCTTATGGACCTTTCCTATCTTCCACAAATAACAAGTTTTCTCTATCTTTTTCCCCTTTCAAACTCTCATTCGAACACAATTCGAAAGGGACATTAAAACTTTGCAATGTGATAATGGTCGTGAATTCGATAACAACCAGTTTCACTCTTTTTGCACCTCACATGGCATTACCTTTGTTTTTCTGTCCCCACACTTCCTCTTAAAATGGCAAAGCTGAACGCAAAATTAAGTCCTTAAATAACATTATGCGGTATTATACTTGCCCATTCCTCTACCCCTCATTTTTTTTGGACTCACGCCCTTAATACATCTATGTATCTTATCAGCATATTGTCATCCAAACTTTTAAAATATCAGTCACCTACTCAAATTCTCTTCGAAGGATTTCTTCTTACTCTCACCTTCGTGTTTTCGGATGCCTATGTTTTCCCCTATTTACCTCCACCACAATTAACAAGCTTCAAGCTCATTCTACTCCTTGTGTTTTCTTGAGATATCCTGCTAATCATCGTGGTTATAAATGATATGAGTTGTCTACTAATGAACATTCATTTTGTCCGTGAAAAGGTTGCTAAAGGCGAAGTTCGATTCGTCATGTTCCTTCTCGCTATCAAATAGCAGATATCTTCACGAAAGTACTTCCCCGCATATTCTTTGATGATTTTTGTGACAGTCTCGGTGTCAGACTTCCTCCTGCTTCAACTATGGGGGTGTGATAGACTACAGTTAGATTAGACATAGCTATATATATTAAATTTAGTTAGATTAATTTTATTCTTATAATTACTAATTAGATTAAATATAGATTACTGAGAGCAATTTTAGTTCTCTCCTGGAGGGTTGGGAATCTAATCCATCACTTTTTATTTATTTTTAATTTACAACAACCGATTATAAATCTCTGCTCCATCAATTCAACTTTGTTCCTACCTTATGCTTATCCTCTTCCCTTCGTTTCAAATTTATTTGTTCAGAGATTCAACGTACATAGTGACCCGTAAGTGTGATACTGTGCCCAGGTAGTTTGTCTCTATGATATGATTTTTTTACCATGGTTAACTTCTATCCCAGCTAGTATGTGATTGGGTCAACCTATGAAGTATTAGCTAAAATGCTTTGCTTCTAAATTTATGTTGTGATGTATTTCTTCTTAATGGTTATCCATTTGTCTTGTAATAGAGGAATTGACAGGTGCTACAATAGGAGTTTTGGCGAGGTAAAGCGCGCTTTCATTTTCGGGACGATTAAATATTCAATATACTTTTATATATAAGAACTAGGGAAGCCCATGTTAATGAGCTGGTTAATTGTTTACAATTGTATCCTGATTTTTGCCTTGTGGTGTGCAAGCATATGATTTGGAAACTGATAGTATATGTCAACATAATTCTTCTAGAGGTTTTTGGTCTCTTCCAGAATGCCAAAATGGGTTTATTCAGATGCATTGTCTATCCAAGTAAGTTGTTGTTTGGTCAACCTAACCCCCCCACACACACACAACTTTGTCTGCTCTATAACCTGACTTTGCCCGATAAGAATTTGCTCATTATTTGTGTACAGTCTCGCATGATTCAATTAACTAACCCGACATTGCCTTTTATGTTCTAAGTTGAATTGTGGTGGAATTTTGAGGGATCTTGGTGAGCTGAATATGTGAATGCATCAAAAGAACTGTTCAAAGATTTACATTTCTGTCTTTGTTTAATTTGAGAGGATTCTTTAACTTACCTTGGTGTAACGAAGTTAGTGATGCATATGCTATTTGATGAAAAGAACACCATTATGAGTCTGTCTAGCAAAACCGACTAAAAATATGACCTATGGGTACATAACATTGAGAACTGATGAGGTAGTTGCTTTGCAAACATGTAAACTGAAAATTGATGACCTAGCATATTCTTCACTCGTTAGATTTAAGTAACTTTTCAATCCTAGCTGATTAGTCATTAGTTAGTTATTCACATATCAGAATTATCTCGGTCAGATGGCCTACTAAGATAACTCAGCTGATAACATTTTGATAAAAAAAAAACCCGAAATGCTACTGTGGCGAGATCTAACTATTTGATATGTATGGTTCGTACATGGTCAGATACATATGTAATTTTGAGTATAAACCAACATGCTAAACACTCATGAATTAGAGTTGGAATGTGTCTGCACAAGTTCTTTGGAATAGTTCTCTGGATGTGATTTCCATATTTTTATTTTGGTATGTGTTTAGCAAGATGAGGGCATTCGGTGAACCGTGAACATGATGATTTCTGTATTTCAATTTGATCAATTTTTAGCTACTCAAGTGTTATCTGAAGTCGAGATTTGAAATATATTTAAATGGTGTGCTCCTGTCAAATATTAAAGTACACCTTTCTCTACATGGCTTAGCTAGAGTGTGTACCTTGCTCCTTTGTGACTCATAAACTAAAATTTTCATTGTTGTGTTAACTGGACGTCCCTCATGTACTTGCAGACATTGTCTCAGCATGATATGGAAGGGAGTGAGATATGTATCCCTTCGCAGAACAAATAGGGCCAGTTGATATATGAGGAAGAAATGAGGACTTTATTGACTGCTATGATGTGTCTCATAGTGAGGCCCTGCTATCTGTTTCTTCATAAACATCAATTGGGTTTGTCTGAGTCCTCATTGAGTGTGATAGATATCATTTGCAAGTTAATGATCATGATGCATCTATTGTAACGAATAAAGTATTTGACAGTAAATTAGTATTCTTTTCTGCATCATGTTTTTTTAGTTATATATGTTCCACGCAAGAAGAGATAACAATTTATGCAAGTTATGTTCATCCGTTTTTATATACAGTGTCTTGACTTGATTTAAGTTTTAGTGTGAACTGAACTCAACTTACAAATGAACGGGAAATGTTTTTTTCAATCAGAATCATTGATAGAGCAAACGTCTGCAGCGGAGATGAATGTGCATCGATATTATGTTGCAGTGTGAATGGTAGAAAATAAAAACAATGAATTTGATGTGCATGATATATAATCAATGTCATACACCCTCCAACCACCTGACAAGCAGCAAAATGTTTTACTTGTAAACTTATTTCATTTTGCTCCATTTTGTAAGCTTTGTGTTTGAGCTTCATTACTCTCTATGATCACAAACTGATATTACTTGACTGTAGAACTATGTACAATTCGAAGTAGCGAAGCTAATTTGCAACGAGACTAAACTAACACTTCCTTCAATACGAGCTACCTTAAAACGGGCCGTTGCCAATAAGCCACAACCAGTCGAGAACAACACCCGTAAAGATGCCTCCGAGAAGAAACATAACGAGCAAATTGCCCAATGCATTCTGCTCCGGTGACTGCATGAACAAACCTCATCAATAACATTACATAAAAAAAAATCAATGGTTAGGAATTAGGATGAAATTTGATGGATCTATTACCTTGTAACCTACTGGAGCTGCTCTGAGTACACAAACAGTGAGATGGCCGTTCGTTATGCCTAGAAACGAAACCAGGAGTATCATGTATCCCTGAGCTGCAGATTTACCGGCAAAGTAGAAACAAGGGATGAGAACAAGACGTGCAAATGTTGCAATTGTTATGAGCTTTCGGTTCTTTATTCTGAGGCAGTCAATGAGAGGAGTATATCTTCCCACAAGATCCAACAAATTATACATTGCTACTAGAACAACCGAGTACCTGTGGAGAGAAGTTCGAATTAGTAATGGTTTATGAAATTATTAGGGATCATATTGTGAATACCATTTAACTATTTAAGGCCGTTCATACTATTACTTACCAAGTGCCGAGACTGTGCTGAGTACCCGTGTTTTCAAATAAGAAGCCGGGAAAAATAGACAAAGTGATAACGTATATGAAGTAGAGGTCTAATGCATAATCCCAGTTCTGATAAATCAACTGCTTGTTGCTTAGCCGGTCAAGCTTTGTTTCAGTAACCTGATATATACAAAAATCTCAGTAAATCGCCATGTCTAGTCGTGCAAATTGGGATTCTTAGTTTGGATTTTAATGAACTCTTACTGTTACTTCACTGGCATTCATATGAATCCCAGCAGCAGCCAAATCAGATGATACAGTCTCAGATCCTTCCAGAGCTGCCTTTTTCCGGAAGTACTTCACAATAGGCAGTTTCACAAACACATAGGCATAGAGGAAAATGCAAATGAACTCAAACAATGTGGCGATGGCAAGAAACAATACTGCAGAATGGTTACAAACATTACAAGCAATATGGGTGAATAAAACAATGTAACTTCAAAAAATCTAATTCATTAGCAAGCATACTCTCATGACAACTTTACAGCTCAAGTTGGAGGAAAAAGAACTTACAAACTCCTTTACGAAGGCCATTAGGAGTTTTATCGAAAGCTGCTTTTGTTATAAGCCTCAAACCAGAAGTCACCGCTCCTGATGCAGCCAAACCAGCGAAGAACGACTGCAAGAATGACATAACGGTGCATTATAGGAGTATTTCATTAAACATGGTTTATATGTAAATTATAGCCTCTGAGGCCTAAGTTGTTCTGACATTGCATTTATCAAAAGAATTTTGGAATTGTGCAACTGAGCTGTAGGGTAGCCACCTAGTAAATCGATAGAATCAGGACTCAGAAAAGGAGAAGTGTATTACTTGCAAGAACTCGGGGCACATGTAAGCTAGATCTCCAACGACTCCAGCTTGAGTAGTAGCATCTGCAACTCCAAAACCAGCAACGAAAACACAGACGGCAACAAAGTTACCAACTCCTCCTCTCCCTCTGGTACCAAGATCCACCTGGCGTAGATGTAATATATAAACCAACTAATAAAACAATAAAATGGAATAGCCTGACTTGTCAGGATCGGACATATACCAGAATGAGGCCGAGGGTACACAAGAAGAAGATGGTATATCCGACTATGTTCCGCCTCCTGGTGTTGAGCTTAGCCTCATGATAAGCTAGCAGTGCCGTTAATCCAAACGCAAATGGTTGGTAAACAAGAGTAAGTACCCTTGAAGGGTGATAGTCCTGCCAACATGACAAAGTTTTCTTTCTCTATTAGTATATCTCTCTTAAACAAAGGACTCTTCCTGATTTGAGTTCCTCCACAAATACAATGGACATCTAGAGCTTAAATTCAACCTCATGAACAAACAATACTTACAAAGTTCCCATACCTTAACAGAACTTTCAAATGGAAAAGTGACAAAAGAATTGAAAAAAAAAAATCTTTGGAAGAACTGGAAATTTAGTACTACTGTTTATGCTTTTACAGGGAACAGCCCATTAATACAGTGTACATGTAGAGCCTAAATTGATACTTATGAACTAACAATACTGACAGATTTTCCAAAACAAGTGAAAAAAATCAATCTTTGGGACAAGAATTGGAAATTTAGTACTAAATCAGATAAGAGTTTTATGCTTACAGGGAATAGATTATAGTAATAATCAGATATGGTTAGCATGCTGTTCCAGGCAACGAGGCAACCAAATCCAAGAAACCAACACACCACAATTCCAGCTCGCTTTCCCTGTTCATCAAAATAATACACACCAATTCATCGCATTGTTACAACTTACATGTAAAGAAAAGGTAAAAAAAAATGCATCACACATTAGAAATAATAACACCATCACCACCGACCCCACGACTACTCACATCACACACGTTAGGGTAGTCAAATCCCCTAAATTACCCGTGTGTAACACAAGTTATTCTCAATTCCGGTAACTGAAATCGAAAAAGAATTGATTTGAAAACCAATGCATTAACACAAACCTCGAGCTTAGCAGGAGCTGCATTCTCTTTCGGAACATCTTCCTGAACAAAGTCAGCCATGACTGATAGCTTCACTATATGTTTAACAGAGAATCAGAGATGTGTTAGACGAAAACTATAGCTCCGTAATCGAAAATATATAGAGAATGAAATAGCTCCATAAATATAGAGTCTAATTTAATTTAACCAAATCTTCTAATCTCACCAAATTGCTGGCTGGAAAAAATCACAAATTTGATTGTTTTATCAACTCTAGACAAAGACTAGAATGAACATAAATTGTGATTGATCATATACCACGTTTCTGAAAGCAATGATCGAATATGGAGATATTCGGAATGTTTGGTTCCAAATTTAAATTGAGTTACCTTAATCAAACAAACGGCTTCTGGCAGCTGTTCTTCTGAGTTCTGACGGTACGTATAGAAGAATATGTTAGGAGAAGTATTAATAAGGTAGAGATAGTAATTAAGTCTCTCGAGATTCATAGACCTTTTAAATAGGAAGTGTGATTAGAATTGTAGCATCACTAAAATTCTATTAAAATATTAATGTGTGATTCATTCCTTCCGAGAATCATTCCCATTTCATGATTCCCAACATATTCTATACATTTTTCTAACAGATTCAGTCATTTAATACTCAGTCCCCAAAATTACGATCATGCATTATGTCGCAATCTCAACGATGGTATACATACATTAAGTCTCTCGAGATTCATAGACCTTTTAAATAGGGAGTGTGATTAGAATTGTAGCATCATTAAAACTCTACTAAAATACTAACGTGTGATTGATTCCTTCCGAGAATCATTCCCGTTTCATGATTCCCAACATATTCCATACATTTTTTCTAATAGATTCAGTCATTTAATACTCAGTCCCAAAATTACGGTCACGCATTATGTCGCAATCTCAACGATGGTATACATACTTTAAGTCTCTCGAGATTCATAGACCTTTTAAATAGGGCGTGTGATTAGAATTGTAGCATCATTAAAACTCTACTAAAATACTAACGTGTGATTGATTCCTTCCGAGAATCATTCCCATTTCATGATTCCCAACAGATTTCATACATTTTTTCTAACAAATTCAGTTATTTAATACTCAGTCCCCAAAATTACGGTCCCGCATTATGTCGCAATCTCAACGATGGTATACATACTTTGATATAAATAATAACTTGGACTAGTTGAAACATTATTTACCGAAATTTGATGTTGATTAATTCACGTTTATAAAGTACGAGAGATTCAAAATTGTTATGTACATATGATAAGATAAATGTTCAAGTAGTTTAATGATTTTTTTAACATTGTGTATTTTTCAGTTGAAAATGAGAATCCCTTACTATATTAGAAGATTATTGAATTACAATCGTCATGCATAGTGTGACACACACATTCGAGTATTAAAAATAAGTTAAATGTTATTTTTCTATTAGCATATAAAATGAATTTATGGTCAGAAGAATTTTTAGAAAGTAAATATTTTGAGAATTAAGTCGGGAGTAATATTTAGAAAATTCACAGATCAGTATTTAACCATAGAAGTGGGAAGTGAATGTAAATTTTTGTGTATATAGTAATATAATGAATAATAATTTTCATTGTGGTAACCAAGAAAAAATATTGGAAATTTCAATTGATCCACTTTCCACTTTTTAAAATGAGATTTTATTTTCTATAATTTTATGCTAAGTGCTTTACTATATAAACTGGTCTGGATCCAATGAAATTTACATAGTAGAAAACAAAAACTTGTTTCATTTACAAACACTATTTATAAAATGGAGAACAAGATCTGTG
>JAYMSP010000584.1:0-46329 GCA_036897095.1 Plantago elongata
GGGGGGCGGGTAGATGATGGCAAAAAAGAAGAAGTCGGAAATAGAGTTGAGAAACTAAGTGGCTGAACGTGACAGCCGAGAGAGATATGGTATCGTGGCCACAAAGGTTGTGGTTTCATGATTAGAGTTTTAGGTGGCTGCAAATAGTCTATGAATATTTGGAACAGAAGCCCTAAAGGCCTATGAGACGCATTAAAGTTATCATTGGATATCTTCCAAGTATCTGTATGGAGTGTTAAAAGCAAATTATAGCATGTGCTGTGTTACTTGGATAACAATCTTTTGAGATTTTTTTTTGTGTGTGAAGTCATTGACTTGTGACTCATAACTTATTGTTTGTAGCTTAACAGGCTTAGCTTCACATTGCTTCACACATCATAATACCCTTTCCATGTTCTCAAGGAACTTATTCCTTGTAAAGCAATGACTTCCATTAATCACATTCTTTTTCTTCTTCTACCTCTCTGGGCTACTGCCCTTCCCCTGCCCCACCAATCCTCTTTCGAAAAACGACATGGAAGATCCAAAAATGCTTGCTGCTGATTGCATTGTTATATCTTGCTGCTGCCAATGCCTGATATTGCAAGTCCTCATCTTGATATTTCTGAGACTTCCAGGCAAGCTGCTGAAGAAGACGAAAAGGTATGTCAAAAAACTCAGGACCCGAAAGAAAGGGACCAAGATTGTGGTTTTACAGTTGAGAAGATGTGATGAGGATAGTCTCAGACATGCTGGGCAATCTTTCAGGTCTGAACATGTTGATGATCTATTGTTTGATCAACCGGTTCAGTGTAGCATGGATGAAATTGATAGAGTATTGGAGGCCTTTTCGAGCAACGGTGAGTTTGCTTTCGGAAGTTTTTGGGGTGTGGAGGTGTCATCACGAAGCTTCCATTCAATTGTGGAGGAAGATGAGATTGATTATGGAGATGTTCAGTATCATTTGATTGAATTGTTTGGCTCTGTAGATTTCCATTAACATTGCTTCTAATCTAATTCTTCAATACCAGTATGGCATGCAGTATCTGTTAACCCACTTTTTCTTTCTGCTTTTGGATAAAAGCAAAATGTACTAATCAGTCCTATGGAACCCTAAATGTGAAAAGGGTAAGTAAGTACCAAGAAGGACGCTAATGGTCGTGGTTATAGCAAATGTTCTCTCAAGAATTGAAGACACTGCCAGTTGTTTGTATCTGGCGGTAGCTCTCTTTAATACTATTCATAAATCTTATTTTAATACTGATTTTGATTTTTTTATTCGTAAGTCGCATTCATACTTAAAACTAAACTTGCCTATAATACGAAACTCGTATGAAAATAGAAAAGTCATTTTTCATCATCAAATGAAATTAAAGGTAAGTTATTATTGAGGATACTTCATAGGTTGTTCGATACGGAACTTCTTCTAAATGGAAATTAAATTTCCACTTATAGTTGTTATCTAGTTGTGTAGGTTACTTCCATTTAATTTAAGAAAATCCACAAGTTTATAAGTGGCAGGTTAAAAACTGTTGCAAAATTTCATTATAGTTTAACTGGATTAAACAGGGAAAGATTAATAGTAGATGAACGGTGGTTAGTAAATGGTGTCATATATTAAAGTGTTTGGTTAGAATGAATCACATGATAACACCACATGATGAAGAAAACGTATTGATGATGGGTCATGGATGTGTATAAACAAGTGATTTTAGGTACTTCCCACGAAAGAGCTGCTGCTCCTCCTCCTCCTAATTCATCATCCTGCTCCTGACGGTGTTAAATATTCTTATATCCGTAAGGTTCGAGGTAATTTATGAAGTATTATTTAGACCGGATTTACAATTGAATGTGGTTTACATCTATTTATTATTGTAAATATTTTATTTTCATATGATTGAATTCAATAGAAGCTTATAAGTAATTGTATGTGATCCACAATTATCTTGCTATGCATTTTTTGCATTGAAAGCTCCTAATTCGGAACATGACATGAAATGGGGTGCACTTTATTCTCCCCTGACGGCTGACCCTGCCATTTTTAAAAAATAATTTGGCAAGAGAAGTAAAGGCGTTACATGTTACTTTAAACAGTTCAGTGTATCTAGCTAGTTGATTTTCATTTTTAAACATAGTTGGTTCTCAACAGGACACGATCCCGATGTTACATGCATTATGTTAAATCCAAAAAGTCCTCCTATTTAATTTCTCATTTATCGTATATTTTACTTTATATTAGTGTAGGGGTCGAACTTCATTTCCAAACCACCAAACCAATGCATATGTTAATAGGTAAGGTATCCATATTCCAAGGTGACCCGACTCTATATATACTATTCTATTTTTAATCATCGACAAGTGCATAAGAGAATTTTCCTGTAAAATAAATACTTAAAACTGAATAATTTTAAACTCAATTTTAAATGTATTTTTTATCACCCACCCCGAAGTTTCCCCAAACCCGGACCCAAATAAATTAAATGATTAGGTACTACCGACGCCGGCCTGACTATAATCTCTATCCTTTACTTTGCCTATAGTGAATATGCAATATGTCACATAGACTAGACTTCCATACCAAAGTCCACAGTGCATACTACTAGTAGTACAGTAAATTTAGAGTCACTGAAGTTGCCATCTGTTGTCACAGAATGAGACAACAAACAAACGCGCTTTCTCATTTACATAATCTCCAATTGAATGGTATTCATCCATTCAATTGACCCGATCTTAAAAAGCGACAATACCCAAACAGAACACATTTCAACCAAAACAAACACACGCACATACATAACCTCTCATTTCCATCCTATATTCCTCTCCTCTTGCCCTTGCGTTCCATTGTTCATCACCATGATGACCAAGATGCAAACCGAACAGCTAAAACAGCTCCGCGACATCTTCAACCGATTCGACATGGACCGCGACGGCAGCCTCACGCAGCTAGAACTCGCAGCCCTGCTCCGTTCCCTCGGCCTTAAACCCACAGGCGACCAAATCCACGCCATGCTCGCCAACATCGACGCCAACGGCAACGGATTCATCGAATTCGACGAGCTTGTCGAGGCCATTCTGCCTGACATGAACGAGGAGGTTCTCATCAATCAGGACCAGCTCATGGACGTGTTCCGGTCCTTCGACCGGGACGGGAACGGGTACATTACGGCCGCGGAGCTGGCAGGGTCGATGGCAAAAATGGGGCATCCGATGACGTATCGCGAGCTGAGCGAGATGATGAGGGAGGCGGACACGAACGGGGACGGCGTTATTAGTTTTAATGAGTTCGCGAACGTGTTGGGGAAATCGGCTGTCGATTTTCTTGGCCTTGCGGTTTCTTGATGATCATGATTTTGTTCATCTCATTTCATTGTTTGTGATTGAATGATGAAGATGATGATGACGAAATTGATGAATGACTCAGTCTTAATTGTTGAATTGTTCTTTGATGTGTTGTTTTAGATGTAACAAGAAACTTGCCAAGTTGTGTAAATAACATATGATTAATTGTTCGAGTCATTTGGCATGTAATGTGATGAATGGAAAATAAGGGCAAGAGAGACTTGAAGCATATTCTCACATTATTGTTTGCTGGATTTATATTAACTTGACAATGACATTCATTAATTTGTCGATGATGATCTATTATCATTTGTTCATTTGGAATTTCTTGTTATATTTATTTTCAGAAATTTAAATATCTTCCATCCAGTTTAGACTTTTCTTTGCATAGTTACACTTTCACACTTGGTGAAGAGGATATGTTCGGGTCAATCGAGTTGTCTCACCAACTTAGAGGGACATAACTCGTAAGTATCTCCTTCAGAGACAACTTCAAACGACCATAGATGGTTGAACATATCTCGAACACCTTTTTTTTTTTTTTTTTTCCGAAGAAACTAAATTTTATTGCCAGGCAAAGTTCAGTAGCATAAGAAATGCCACACTTACAGAATGAACATTTTCCTGTTACTTCTTCACTAAAGAATGCTATACTCTGATAATAATGTGCTCTTCAGTCCCTTCCTACATGTGTTATGTTGAGTTGGCTAGCTGCATGATTTGTCTTAATAATTCAGTAAGAATCATATACATTTAAGCATCTGTCTAATTTGAAATTAGTTGATTATTGTAAGAAGGTCAATCATCACATGGTTCCATACTAAGCCTTTATCCAACCACCCTTTCTCCTACTTTGTTAACCATTCATTTCTTGCCAATGTTCCACACAGCAAACTTAACAGACTCATAGCAACGATTAGCTTGCAGCTCAATGTAGTGAAGGACGAACAGCTGGTTCGTGTCTGATGCACTAGACCAGCAAAATCAGGCGTACAGTGTGGGGCAGGGACACAGGGAGGTGGATTTATCCTAGGGAGCTTTACGCTGTGAGAATGGTACAATCTGTGCTAGGACAGTTTCTGAATTCGTTCAACTGGAAGCTAGATGGCCGGTTTGCACCGGAGGAGTTGGACATCTCAGAGATGTTCGCATCCCGTTGAGGATCACTACATAATCGAAATGGGAGAGCTTTCTTGTACTAAGAAAAACCAGGATCTTATTGCTGATTATTTGCTCATATTCTTAAGAAGTGGAATACTATGCTTATCTCTACTCATATACATACAATGTACATCTAGAAATGTACAGGATTAAAAAAAATAATGAATAAACTGATAAGTAACCAAGCTAGCTAGACTATACTAACGCCAAAATTTACAGGTTTTGGGGACTCCAATATATGCATGCACCACTTGGCACATCCAGACAGTATTTCTGTTCAGATCTTGTTGTTTGCGAAACCCCCGGCTGTGCAGTTTGCAAACAGAATCGACCACAAGGTTGCGAACAATGGCTTGACCTCCAAAAGCTAGGATGAACAGCCTGGAGTGTCCCCGTCGATTTGCTACAAAAATGTATTTTTGGGGAGCTATAAAGTGGTTAGTTCCATATCTTGCACCTGATTTGTTCTTGCCATGGAACGGGCAGTAACACCCACGGTTGTATGTCTTATTGATCTCTGCCTCACCATGGTGCAGTATTCAGGGTCATTGGATAGACGATCATGCCTTATCCATTGTATCACACCATGAAACATTGGGAAAAATCTCATTTGAATGGAGTTGTAAACAAAGTATGGTACCAAGGCAGAGACGACCACACAGAGAGTTGCCATGTAGAATGACAGTGATCCAGCCAGAGACTCGACGAAAACTCTGTAGGCAGTTGTGGAGGTGTCCGGAGGCAAAGCCCCATATATCAACATGAAAAGATACCAGATAGCTATACTGCCCCAGATGAAGATATGTTGGATTAAAGTGAAATAGCTAACGGCAAGGGCCATTTGGCAGTTCACAACCCAAATGACACAGGTATACATGGTTGCACCGAGGATTTGGAACTCCGCTATTTTTCCATCTTCTCTGAATGCCTGCAGACTAAATAGCCTTGTGCAGAAGAAGAAGATGATGGTTGCACTGCAAACTCCATTTACCATCCAACCGATTATACGCTTCCAGCTGAAGAGGACGTTTTGTATGCCTTCTTGATAAAGCAATGGAAACTGCAATTTGAGGTCAGACAGAAATGAGTAAATATTGAAGCAACGATTCTAGTGAATGGATAACATATCTTGGCAGTTTTTGAATAGCCAATGAATTTGAGAAAGCATACCTGCAGGCAAAATTTGGCTGATACATCCTGGTCAAAGACTCCCAAGGCAATTGCTGGTAATGACGTGAAGAATACGTTGTAAAAGGACAAATACCAATCGTTATATGCAGGTTGACCAGAAAAGGACGCACACGACTCGTACAGGAAAACGGTGACACCAAATGTGATGTTCTTGTAGAAGAAGTAGCAAATCTGCACCCAAGTTATACAGAAAATTAGTTCCATGAACTGAAATTATACTATTGATGACTGTTGCAATTTATATTAACTCTGTTGCTAATAGGTCATTACCATTGAAGTGATCCTTCTGTAACACCAATGACCATGGACCAAAAGCAGGCGTTCCAAAAATCTGAACTGAGCGATTGCAACGTCACTTGCCATGACAGCCTGCATGCCTTCTACACCGCTGATACCAATCCCAATATCCGCTTCCTGAAGCATTCCAACATCATTAGCTCCGTCACCAATTGCCAATGTTGTTTTCTTTGTTCCTTCTTTCACAAGCCTTGTTACCTATAAGAAGAAGAAGAAAAGGTATAGGGGCTAAATAAACATCTAAATTATAAAGTAGTACTATTCAGGTTTTAAAATATAGGGCTTAGCAACTCACCAGTGCCTTCTGTTTTGGTGATGAACGGCAGCATATTACGGATGCACAAGCAATAGCTAGATCAAGAAATGAGTTTTTGACATCATCTTCTAGAGCATAGGCAAGAGATTTTCCGTCAATGATCAAGGCAAAGGCCTCAGTGCTTAACTGAGCAACCTGAGCCTTCCCTTCTGTTATCTGCTTGACAACACTTTGCTTCGAAGCCTGAAAGCATTACAGATGTCAGCAAGATGAAATGGTGAATAACACTGAATATACTACAAGTGTCTCAGTTTTTATTAGAGTATCAGCGTTAAAAATGATACAGTGTTATAGAGGTCTATTTACCTTGGCAATAGCTCCCTTTTCTCCGGCTTTCTCCAGAGCAATGATCTCTGGAGTCTCCAAGGTTATCATTATTTGTTTCATTCCTTGTCTGAGTAGGCTACATGCATAACTGCAGGATTTTTTAACAATCAGATTTCAGAAACCTTTGGAAATCAACGTTTTGACATAAAACAGAACAAATTGTGCTTAAGACTCTTACCCTATATTAATGGCAGTCTCCATCTTATCCCCAGTCAAAACCCATAATTTGATTCCTGCTTGAGCAAGTTTGTCAATGCATTCAGGAACCTGACAGGAAGAAAAAGCAGCAAATAAATCAAAATCCAGCTCGGTGATCCTAATAAATAACTACTTCTCCGTGGTAATATAGAAACTAAATCCTGAAGAGTTGTAACATATTTAGTTGTGAGAAAAATAAATAACAATTGTCTTTCCACTTGGTAATAGTATTGAGGGCACACTCTTCCATTATAGGATAAATGTATAAATCAAGTGTAACTCACCCCTGGTTGAAGCTTATCCTCAACGGCTGTTGCACCAAGAAGAATCAAATCTTTCTCTATTTCTTCAGACACTTCATCAAGAAGTTCCTCACGATCAAGACTGACAGAGTTCTTGGCTTCCAAAAACTTTTCATTAAAAGCCTTGTATTCTACTTCATTAAGTTCTCTATAGGCAAGCAACAGTGTCCTCAATCCAGCATCAGCATACTCATTTACGTGTTTTTTAGTTTCCTCTTCATACTTGTTTCCATTTCTGGCAAGCCTCTCAAACATGACGCTGCAAAAATGCAATAGGACATAATATTATGATCAATATAAATGCCTAAACAAGTGCAACTGTTAAGTTTGAACATGTCGGAAGAATACCAACCTGTCAGCACCTTTGCAGAGTAATAGCAGCTTCCCTTCCTCGTTCCTCACTACTACAGACATTCGCTTTCGTGTGCTATTAAATTCTAACACATTTAAGAGCTTGTAAGTCCTGCATGACAATAAACTATTGTAAGATCACAACGATACGGCCAAAATAAAAATACAAGATAAATAAATTCAATATAAGTACATAACTGACCTTTCAACTCTTTTTCCAGAGACTAGCTCATATACGGACACACTATTCTGTGTTCGTTTGAAGAATTCAAAACCAACTTCTCTGGCTGCAATCACAAATGCAGCTTCATCAGGTGATTCCGCTTCATATGTGATCTTTCCAGTGCTTTCCTCGACATCAGGTATCGCTGTATGGCAGACTGAAAGTAAGCGGAAAAAATTCTGAATGACATCCGACTTCTGCTCATGCACCCAATTCCCCTCCATTATCCGTTCGTCTTCAAAATTGAAACCCTTGATGACGTTTGATTTTCTAGGAGTGTCAACGTGATCTTCTCCATTTACAAGTAGCGGGGAGCCTGTTCTTTTAGCCATTGCCCTTTCAACTTCTGTGAAACCATGTCCATAGGCCATACCAGCTATGGAGCACTTAATGAACTCCATGGAGTTACACGTCAGTGTGCCGGTTTTGTCAGAAAGTACCGTGTACACCTGGCCCAGCTCCTCATTCAGATTCGAGGTACGTGCATGAGCCGGTTTGTCGGTTTCCTCATGATACATCTCCACGTCACGATTGATAAAGATGCTTTGAAGCACTTTAACAATTTCAATTGATACATACAAGGAAATCGGAATCAAGTACCCATAGAGCAACAAAGCTGTCAAGAAGTGATATACGGCAGCAAGTGGTGCATTATGCGGATTAAAGAATGCATTAGCAGCATCTGGTCTCAGATACCATCTCCTATGTCCTCCTTCAATGTCTTCTCTGGTCGTGATACCAAAATAAATCGATCCAATTGTAGCCATCAAGAAGAGAAGGCCAAATAGGCAGTAGATAATTTTATCCATTTTCTTCTCAACCTTGCTCCTCTTGGATGGAGCGTCTGTAGAGTTTTGGATGACTTTCGTGTCGTGGCCAGTGAAGATAACAGCCCCAAATATGTAATCGGTGTTACGCAGCTTAGAATCCCTCAGAAGCAACTGCTGAGGAGACAGAGGGTGTTGTTGTTCTTCAAGATGCATGCTTCCAACAAAACTATACAAATTGGCATTTGGATCCTCACATTTGATAATCGCCCTGAAATCTCTGATACCCTGATCTTCATTCAATGACGAAGTCACGTCTAAGGCTTGTTTGAGCTTCAAATTTGTCTCACCATCAAGGTTCATGGTTTCAACATAGCAAACACCATCCTCGAAGCTGGACGAAAGTAAAACTAAATCTGCCGGAAAGAATTCATCCTTCTGCACTTTAACCACATCCCCTACTTTCAGATTCTTCCATTCTGTTTGCTTGAAAATCCCTCCACCTTGATGTACCTTAACCTTTCTATTGTTCATTTCGACATCCTGCAAATTTCAAAAATGTCGATCTCATCACCAACTAGAGCACAACAACAAAACTTCTGAACTATGTATGCTTATCAAACCAAGACCAACCTCAGGACAAACAAAAACATGATCTAAATTTCTCAAGAAGTAAAAGAAACATGGTATTTCTCAATCCATATGATTTCCAGAAGTAGCAAACAATGAGAATAGTCCAAAACAGTGAAAAAAAATCCTTTCTTGGCACACCCCAACAGAATTCTAAGTTATACAACAACTAGATAAGCACAACATATTCCACAAGTTATCATTTTTAGATCAACAATTATGTGAATGTAAAGCAAAAAGATCAAGAAAGTACCTGTTGCATTCTGTTCCAATCTTCAATCCCTTCCTTAACCATAGTAGCACCGATAACAACAATCAAAGGAAGAATTGCACTAACACTGCTATAAGGTGCAAGGTCAGTGAAAGACAAGATACCAGTAACCAAGAAGTAGAAGTTAGCCACTCTCCTAAACTGCTCAAACAGAGACTTTGGCAAGAAAGTTGCTGGACTATACTTTGTAGACTTAACATAATTCCCCACATAGTTCCTAGTAGTGGCCTCTAATCGCTCTGGTTCATTAGAATACACCACCCTCGAAAACCCCGGTCCACCGATCTGCGAATGCTCCTCCTCATTGCACTTCTTTCTACATCCAAATGCGTAGATCTTGCCGAAATGTAACTTCTTTTGCTTACAACTTGACTTCATTTACAAATCTTGGCCTTTTAACACCACCTTACCTTATATATGTACTATACAAGCTATACACACCCTTTACTCAGTTGATTCCAAGGAGCTGGATAATGAATGAAAGAATGAATGGAACTGAAACTGGAAAACTGGAAATGTCTGAAAAAGCTGAAAGCTTTACTGCAGTATAATAAAGCAGAAGTGTTTGTAAGCCAGAAATGTGATTGGCAGAACTAAAAGCTGCTTGCTGAAATAATAAATGAAAACTTTGTGTGAACATATAGGATGATAGATTATTATAAGGGCATTTATATGGGGTATGTGAATTTTTCAGATACTTGAAATTTCCTAAACTTTAAGGCATGAAGTTGTTGAATATTGACTGGGAGAATTGGGATATTTTTCCACTTTGTTATTATTTGTTGACTTTGAAGACCCAAATGGATTTCCTGTGTTATTCACACAAACACGCGCTATGGAATTTGGAATGTAAGAAACTTTCAAAACACTGGTAATGGTAATACAAGTACTATTCTTGTTGTTGATGGAAGAAGCACAAGAGAAAGAGCATAATAATAATTAGTAAGATAAGGCTAGTTATTAGGATTATTTATTACAATATTACAATACAAAATTTGGAATAATAATATGGAACTTTTCAAGAAAATGAGATGAGAGCTGATGAGAAAAGTCCAGGGTAATTTAGAATTGATGGATGATAGGGAGGAGAAGGTTGGAAGAAACTTCGAATCAAGACATTTTCTTATTTCCACGGTACCTTCCAACGCCAAATTGCCGAACAATAATAGTGATGTGGAAGGTAGTAGACCTGTAGTGCTTCCTCTCTCTGTAAAAAAATTGAAGGAAACTCCAGTGGGGAAGATAAATTTGGAATAAGAGCTGAGATACTCTTCAAATTCGCTCCATTAATAATGGAATAATTTAACTTTAAACGTTTTAAAAATAAATATAATATGTAGTTAAGAATGAAATAATTTAATTTTAAACGTTTTAAAAGATATATATAATATAAAATTAAGAATGAATTTGAGATAAAAAAAATTACATGTGAACCAGAGTTGTTTTTCAAGTCGAGCTTACCGAGAGCTCGGCTCGGTAAGCTTTTCCGAGTCGAGCTCGATTTTATACTCGTTTCATTAGCGCGCTCGGCTCGGTTCGGTAAAGCTCGTTAAGAGTAATTATTTTAATATTTTTATACATATTTTTAATATTGTTATAGATAAAGCTCGTTAAAACTCGTTAAAGCTCATATATTAGCTCGAGTTTGTTACATGTTACTCAAGCTCGTTTTTTTCTCGTTTTGCTAACGAGCCGAGCTTCGGTTGATTTCGAGGTCGAGTATCAAAATACTCGGCTCGGCTCGAAAAACAACACTAATGTGAACCCAATAATGTATAGTTAAATGAGTTGTATTGTAGATATTATTTTCATAAATAAAAAATTATTTTCTTTTGATGGGACACAAAAAACTTACAAATATTTCAATTTTAACATAACAAAGGAAGTACAACTTTAAAGTTAGACTACATGCATTGGTAACGTCTATGTCACTGGCCATCTGACAGAATACGCGATGAGATTTTGTTGGATTGGTGACGCGTCACGGAGCATTCACTTTGAATTAATTTTTTTTATTTTACGAGAAACATATTTAACATATTATAAGAGGGTTTAGAAGTTGAAATTAATAAAATTACATTTTGAAAGTCGTTTTACAATTTTAAGTTTATTTGAATGAAAAAATAAGTTCGAGATGGGATGATTCAAACATAGTCAAGGTTGGTATTTATACGTAGATCTCGAAAAGATGAAGTCGTTTTTTAATTTTATTTATTTTTTGCATTTTTATTTTTCAAGTTATTTGCATTTGAAATTGGACAAAATTAAAAAAGTTTTTTTAAAAAAAAGGAAGGAATCGAAAAGTTTTTTTAAAAAAATTTTTTTAAAAAAAAGGAGTGTACTGACACGCATGTGGCCTGTCAGATGAAGCTGCAACGCAGATCAACTGACGCGCCACAAGCATGTTAAGGGAATGTGACGAGCTGCAATGCAGCTCGTCTTACAGACTTTATTAATTGAACTATTTTAGACTGCTATGAGTAACGGGAAGAAGTGAGTACGTGATTTTGGCAGATTTTAGATCTCCCATTTGGGTAAATTTGTGATGGTACTATTGTTTCCCAATTATTATTATTCACAAATATGATTAATAATTAATAATAATAATAATAATAATTATTATTATTATTATTATTATTATTATTATTATTATTATTATTATTATTGTTATTATAATGAGATGCATAGCAGCCTATACATATTGCTGGCGGCTTTAACAACACGACTAAAAGGTGTCCTTTGATTTAACTTAATGTCATCATATATTGAATTGTACATCAATGTCCAAACTAAATTTACTTACAACTTGTGTATTAATAATCTTATAATATTAGTATATTACAAGTTTCCGATCGCATTTGTATATTAGCTACTAGTTGGGTAAACATTATAATTAAATACTCTACTAAATGATGACGTCTTGCTATGGTTTCATTCGACTTGTTAATTGTTATTGTCAACCTACTGATAGTGATTTGTGGACTATATATGGACCTGAATAATGTATATGATTATGTGCTTAATCTTACCAGCTTTAATTTGTCCTACAGATAGTTTATACTCCTAGCTAGTTAACTCTAATCCCAATATACATGGCGCACGAAAATTGAAAGTATTCTGAGACCGGGAAGCGCCCCCCAATCTCAGAATTGTTTTTTAATATAAGTAATATTTTTGAAAATTTAAATTTCGACTCCCTGATCCTTAAAAATTTCCCATATAAGTAGTTTCGCTCTTTCGAGGTAGAAATTTTACGCCCGCCCCTATTCTGAGAGGTCTTGTTCATAAATAGATTGAAAAGATCGTCAAATATTATAATTTTATCTAGAGATAGTTTATAGTTATGATATTACTTACTATATATAAGTCATATACATATTATGCGTTTTTGAATAATCCATGTCACTTGCAAGAAGAAACGAGGTGCATCTTGAATAATTGCAAGACATAATTGCAAGACATGATAAATAATTTTGAGGAGAGTGTTAAAATTTGACTAAAATTGAAAGGATGATGCACATCGTAGACCTTGTCCCACAAGGGAGAAAAGGAACCTTCCCTTCTAGAAACTCCAGGATATAATATGTTTGAATTTATTTGAAATTGATGTTATAGACTTCGAGTGTCCTTTTTAACTTAATTTTTTTATAAATGTTCAATTTGAGTGGGGAGATGGTCACTCCAACGGTATAACAAACAGGGCATTTGCTTCTGAATTTTATCATCTTTAAGTCTTAACTCTTAACTAATTTATAGTATATGAAATAAAAATTAAGTTTGTCTTCAATAATAATTTCATGATATAATGTTATTCAGAAGAATAACTTAAAATTATCTTCCAATTTATAAAAATGCATGAACTTAATGATCTAACATTTCCTAGTTCAATATTTTTGATAAGGTCGACTGGATTAAAACTTTAATACTAATGATGAGATATTGACGTCGGAATTTGATATTCAAATCTGAAGTTTACATATCTCTAATTCATAAAAGAATTCATCTTATGTACAAGTTAGATAGTTCTAACTTATATGTATAATTCATATGATTAATTATTCTAAGAATGTGTGCTTGCGTTGAAGTGATGTTATTGACCTTATTGCATCATTGCTTACCTTCAGTAATTTTAATTATGAGTCTAATTACGTTGACTTTGTAGGTATGAAGAAGCAATTGCCATCTTCGCTTTCTTCATTTGTTAATTAGCCAATACAAATCATATTATTCACTTAACTCAAATTATATACAAGTGTGGATGAGCATTCATGTATGTATCAATTATCATGTAATTTGCCAAGTTAACAACTCTTGCCAAACCCATCTTCTGTCAATATTGTCAAAAGACATACCTGAAATTAGAAGGAAATTTATTTGACCTAATTTTCCAGTGAAGTACTACCAACTAATCCTTGATGATAACAGTGAGAAAAGAAAGGCAAAAAGAGAGAAGTAATTTTACTAGTAAAGATAGAATTATGCACCAAAAGAGAGAAAAGGTATTAATTCATGTTTTTGAAAACAGGTAGTTGATAGCTGGTTAGGTAATTTTTTATTTTAACAAGCTAACTTGATTAGCTTGTCAAATTAGTTAGTTTTCAGTTATTTTGTTTGAAAAGTTGTACATTTACGTAATGAAGTTTTTTATTAAAAAAATTCATAAAGTTGAAAAGCTATCTGAGAAGGTAGTGATAAACAGAGTCCTAGTATGTCCTGTACCACTAATTTTTTAGCTCTATGAGTTTATTTTATAAAAAGCTTGTTACGTGATGGTGCATGGCTAGCTGGTTTGAGAAGCTAATCAAGTTAACTTGTTAAGAAAAAAGCTACCTGATAAGCTCTTCTAAGCAGAGCCTCTATGAAAAAAAAGAGAAAATTAACGGGTTTAACATATCACCGAGGTCCAGATAGTGTATAAAAACCGATTATAATTCTATCATTCTAGTTAGTAAATTATTATTTTCATCTAATTTTCTAAATTTTGATCGTTATTCAAACATCTGTAAAATGAATATCAATAAATTAAGCCGTAAAAAGCTCAGATTTGTATCCGAAACGATTGGAATATGTGTATTTTGTCTCCCATAACTTTGTAATTATGTCATCTAAATTGTAATCATTCCACGGAACCTTACACATTCTTAAAAACATAAACTTCCTCAAATCAAATAAATAAATAATTTTAAATTTATAAATAAATTACACATTTAACCGTGAAGAATACATTTTTTCATTTCTCATCTTTTATACAAGTTTGAACGAACTATTATTAAAATTAATCTTTTTATATGAATCGAAATAAATAATCATATCAGTAGATCGAACAACTTTCCTCAGCCTTAAATATGAATCCAAGGATTCAAATCAGATCCAGACTAATAAGCCCAATTTTATAATAAAATATCATTCAATTTACCACAATATAAAGTACAAACTATAATCATTAGCTTAAATTAGAAGCCTACGAATACAGTATCTTACGCTTTAAATTAAAGTCTCTTTATTTTTTTTTAAGCTTAAGAATGATTAACGGATAAAACTAGAAATATTCAGTAAAAAAAACCCTTAAGAAGCCACAACCCGGTGGAGTAAACTAACAGAAGTGTCTGCAGTTAGCTTGGAAGAAAGCCAAGCTGAACAACTAAACCAGATAATTACATTAGTACCCGGTAGATTACTACAATCTTGAGAATAAAAATCATAAGTAGGATTGTTGGCATATTTTGAAATGGTTCTGCCACCTGATTTTGCTCTCGATACACGAACTCAAGTCCTGAGAACGTCCAGCTTCTTTGTTAGTCTCCAGATGTCCTGTATGAGTGGTTGTTGGAGCCATTGAGCTACTATGTCCCTAGGGAAACAAGCATTAACATACATGGAATCTGATTATAATCACAACATGGTGTATATTAGAATGAATAAGTAACATCAGGACTGATCTTAAAGCATGAAGTTGAGCATTGTTAATGTCCACTCCCCCTAAAAATTCTGTTCCTGCCTTAATAAAATTCCCAGTAGAGTCCCTAATAATGAAACCAATTCCTGCAGACTGAGAAATGGGATCAACAGAACCATCAATGTTCAGAGTTGCATAAGGCGCTGCCGCAGGCTCCCACTTGCATTGAATAACACTAGTGATGGGATGTTGTTTAGCATGGACAGCAAGAACTTCCTTATGAAATTGCCATAGTTGAGCTTGTAATAGGTTTAATGGGCTTATGGTGAAACACTAAATCATTTCTGCTCTTCCAGATCAACCAACACAAGGCAACCAATTTTGAACAAGGCAAACATGTCAAAATATTCCACCGGTAACTCTGGGATCTGAACCCATAGAACCTTGAGAAGCTTTGAATTTAGGTTTTCATTGTTGTATAGCTAGAAAATTCCTAAACAGAAATCAGGATCCACCAGTTTTTCCTCCGAAGATTTGAATTTGACACAGTAAAAACCTTGAGATAAGTCAGTAACCGAAGTCTCCACAATCCTTTTAAGTGTTTATCAATATTCTCCCAGGGTTTTACTAATTTTTTACGCTCAATTTCAGTAAGAGAAGTAGAACGAATAGGATTATTTGGATCAATAGTTGCATGCAACTTAACATTTTCAACTTCCTGTTTTTCACTCAAAGAAAGATTTTCAAACCTAAGTACTAAACAACATCCCCTCAAATTGACGAATAGATTTATTTCATCGGAAAAAAAAAAATCCCCTCAAATTAAAGTCTCTTCTTAACGACTAGTCTGGTATGAAATTTTAGTATAGATATTTTTCTTTTTTTGACCATACCAATCTCGGACGGAATAAGTAACTCTCGAAGACAAAACATGTGGTACAGGTTTGGTCACATAATAAAACTTAGATGTAGTTTTCCGTATTTATTATCTCGACTAGTGGCCAGAAAACAAATTTCTAGCCTAGAAAAATATTATATATCTAGATTATTGAAATATTCAAACTGTCTTAAATATCACCAATTCAACAAGAAATAATTGACCATCCCGCTTAAATATCACCAATCGAACAACAAAACTATCAAGACTTTGTCTAATTTGTGACCAACTCCAACAAAAGTCGTCGACAAATAAAAATCAATCTATCTTTCAGGTCTATAATGGAACTCGGATTAAAGATACATCAAACGCAAACATAAATATGCAGCTAATACTATATATATTGCCACCAGTGATATTCCTAATCTCAACTTCATTCAGAACAAAAGTAACCACGCACGGATCACATTTGTATATGTTTCATCATCTGTGTACTTGTGCTGGCCTTTATGTGTGTTGGCCCAATAATTTGTTTGCCCCAAGCCCAATTGGCTCATTCTAAGATCCATCCAAATAATAATATTTCTGGTCCAAATAGTCAATCATTGAGGCGTTACAAAACTTGTTAATTTCAATCAAATTTTGGACTCTTGATTTCGAAATTTTCGTTTGTAATGTTTACTATCCCCTCCACTCTCATATTAAACCACTACTTTAAGATTTATCTCTTACGTTTAATTAGTTAATTAAAACTTATTAGATAAACTAAACTCGTATTCCACAACTAATTAATGTGTTCGTTTCTTTACAAATCATGTCGATAGTAGGTGGGTATCTTTTCAACAAAAAGACCCCTTGGAATTAGAAATATAGCTGAAAAACTTAATAGGGCAAAAGATTTTTTGCAGTATTTTTATCAGTTTAGTTAAGTCTAGCATGAAGTTGACAAACTTAAGAGGGCAAAAGATTTTTGACAGTATTTTTATCAGTTTAGTTAAGTTTAGCATGAAGTTGACAAATTTAAGAGGGCAAAAGATTTTTGGCAGTATTTTTATCAGTTTAGTTAAGTCTAGCATGAAGTTGAAATTGAGAACAATCACGGAGCACTTTTATTGCGGATGACATAGAATTAAGCATATATGATGCAAAGTGAAGCATATACTAAGAAGATTGGTTGCTAATAGTATTATGCCAAGATGAGTAGAATAATTTGAAAACTGAATATGCTAATCATCAGTAGTTCTGTCGGAGAATTAGTTTATACTTTATTGGAATATTAATGTATATAATAGATATTGTACTTCACTATAATTTCGAACTTTTATTTTATAATAAAATGTATCGTCATATCATACATTTTAAATACAACAAAGAACACCTAGCTAGAATAATGATCTTTTGATAGAGTTGAATTCTATTTTTAGTACGTATTTGGGCATGGATAGATGCTCTTCAATCTTCATTAATTCATGGTGTTGTGATTGATGCTGCATATATATAAGATTAGGATATTCTGGTGCTGATATCAACCTTTGCCATTCACATAAAACCATTTGTAACCATAATCCAGCATCATATTCTCAGAATAGTACATCGTACTTGTGACGCTCATCAAAGTATATAAACCGATTTGGCATTATTGTCATGTTGGATGACAATTTTGAATGGAATAATTAGGTCATATAATATATTCTTAATTACATTATTAGACTTGTAAAAGTTGCTGCATTAATTTCTCTTTTTTCTATGTAAGATATATGATAAGATTAATTAGTGATGTATAAGGAAGGTATAATTATTTTTAGGTATTTTAGACACGACTCAACTGAAACACAAAATAATGTTCCTAATCACTATTATAAGTAAATTTTACTAGCCACTATTATTTTTATTTTATTATTTATTGTTCATACTTTTTTATTATTTAATATTTATTTTTTTAATTTTAATATCCACTAAACAATAACTTTATTATTTTAATTTATATCGCTTATAAATTTTCTATGAAAAAATCCGTTATAAATGAGATAAATGAAGGAAATATTATTATAGGAATGATCACGGGTCCGGATCCGAAAACCGGAATTGGGGAATTAAGTGCATGTTCATGGTGAAGACTAGAGACACGTATGATGAATCCAAAGGGCGAAAAAAGGAATTGCATAGAGTTGAGTTTATCATGACTCACTCAAGCATGTAGAGAATCTGGCGTTTTCGGGTTTCCTCATCCGAGACATAACCGATATGTTGCTTTCCTTCTCAACTGAACACACAAAAAGAATACAGGACATAGCTAGCACTAGCAGCCATATAACATGGTTAAGGATCTTTGCGCCATATAAATCTATTTTCTAGTCGAACACTAAATTATCAGCTACTTTATAGGTTAGGTCAATGTAATATTTAATTCTTTTGACCTTTATAAATGTGTCATGTGACATGTAACATGTAACCCGTCAGGTAGCTTATTGCAAACAATGTAATACCGATATGTTTTGGTGCTATACATTTAAGCTAATTAGCGTAGTTAGGAGCTTGTTTTGTTAAAGAAGTTCGAACTTAAGAAGCTAGTGGAAGCATATATAATGCATGCTGACAACTTGATGGGAATATTAGCATAATGGAAACAGATTCACATGATTTTATGCCAAGTCTATGAAGAAATAGACTGACTACATGTTTAGTTAGATTTAGTCCTTAATTCAAAGGATATAATCTTCACTGCTAATGATACCTTATCCAAGATCACCCACCTATATGTTCACACTAATTAATCCCTAGTTGAGTTGTTAATTTCTACCTTTTAATGCTAATCACGTGTTTAAATATGCAGACAATCAACATTATCTAGAGGTTATATACTAATCATTCTTTTAACAACCAAGTAACTGTATCTGGACTGGACCTAATATATTGAGGCTTTTCAATCTGATCTCTTGCGATTAAAAGCTGGAGATTTGATTAATTATTGCAGTGCCTTTTTCATCCTCAATCCAAGTTGAAATTGAAGCTGGTTTGATATTAGACAAGCTTTATGTGACAGGCTGCTAATGTTATTTAGCCAATGTACCAAACTTTATAACTTGCAAATTATGCATGAGAAACTCATGACTTGATATATTTATAACAATTTGTAATCTCTATAGTAGCAGACTATATATTGGAGATTGGAGAACCTTAGTGGCATGTATCAAACATCAACTCATCACCAAGATCTAGAGATAGGAGCGTATTTGCTGCGAAAATTGTTTGATCGTGGCAGGCAGCAGGTAGGTAACTGTTGTTGTTTGGAACTTGAAAGTGGAATCAGCATAGGATAAAGATGCATAGGATATAACAGAATGTGCTGCAGAGAATCAGTACGCGCGCTCTTAACACGATATTCCTTTCCTCTCCATATATAGTGTGATTTCAATCTTCCACTGGAAACACTCACTTCACTACTCACCACATTTACCACATTCAGTTTTGTTTGGTCATAATGGTGAAATTTTTGAAGCAGTTTGAGGGGCAGTTGGTCCCTGAATGGAAAGAAGCGTTCGTGGATTACTGGAAGCTTAAGAAGGATCTTAAAAAAATTAATCCTTCGGGCAATCAGAATGTGAAGAGTGATGGACGAAAGAGTTCGTTTTTCTCTTCTCTGAGAAAATATGTGTTCCTCAGGCACAACCAAAGGCCACCTAGGACCATTCAGGTACTTCTTTGCTTTGTCATAATTCAGATTTTTTTGTATTTATATATTAGTCGCTTACACGCTCTCCTTTTTTGGAAAATCCAGGTTCACAGGAAGCTGGCACAAACAGCAAGCAGGACGGACTTTTATGAGACGGAGCTGCTGGAGCATTTTGCTGATTCTGAAGCCGCAATAGAATTCTTTGCATGTTTGGATCACCAGCTCAATAAAGTGAACCAGTTCTATAAGATGAAAGAGGAAGAGTTTCTTGAGAGGGGAAACACATTGAAGAAACAAATGGACATTCTCATTGAGCTTAAAAATGCACTGAAGCAAAAGCATGCAAAAGAGCCTTCTTTAGAGGAGGAGGAAGCCTCCATGTCCGGAAGCATATCCTGTGGTACGACAAATTTGTTTTCCGGCTCATGCATTTCTTAAGTTCCTTTTGCAAATGATTCTTGATTAGTTATTGAACTAATTAGCTCTGTTTTCGTTCTGTTTACTAGTCGATGAAGAGTCCATCACGGATAGAGGGGATATAGAGGAAGGTGTGGAGATCTTAACTGACGAAGTTGATATAGAATCTACAAAATCTTCTGAATTGCCAAACTCTGATGAAATCGGCACACTGATGAAAGTGAAAAAAGAAGATGGGAAATTAAGGTCACTTTCTAATAGAGTGGTCTATTGTCAGGGGAAAAGCTTGAGGATTAATGTACCCCTTACAAATCCAACACGAACATTTTCAGCCGTTTCTTATGTTCTTTGGGATGATTTAGTAAATCAGACATCCAAGAAATGTGGTGCGGAGAAAAAGAAACTGCATATAAATAAGACAAAGCTACGTCATGCAGAGAAAATGATCCGGGGAGCGTTCATTGAGCTCTACAAAGGATTAGGATACCTCAAAACTTACAGGTATGATAATCAGTGGCTTGTTAGTATGCTATTTAGGGAGAAAAGCATGATACTTATCATGTTTTTTTTTTTTTTACTTCTGTAGGAACTTGAACATGCTTGCTTTTGCCAAGATTTTGAAGAAATTTGACAAAGTAAGTAGTTGGTGACTGCAGATGCCTTGTTTGCATATATTATTACTTGTTTCTTTAATTATGATAAAGAACAAACTTTATGTCATTTCAGGTGACAAATAAACAAGTTCTTCCAATTTACTTGAGAGTGGTTGAGAGCTCTTACATCAACATCTCAGATAAGGTACATAACATATCTGGAAAAGCTAAATTTTCTGTAGAATATCTGGCAAACAAGAAAAACTACAAGAAATCTAAGTATGATATTATGCTTTTTCCTAAGAATTGCACTTTTTGTATTGTAAATTTGTAATGACTGAAATAGGACTAGGCAACGTGAAGTGGAATCAACCTATACAGATCCTTTATATCAAATCAAAAAAGTTTCTAGATTTACATTCATGGTCTAAGATATGCTGGTTTCCTGTTTTTGGAAATCATAGGCAGGCTAATAACTTTTACTGCTGGAACAGGCTGTGAAATTAGGAGATGATGTCGAGGAACTCTTCGTAAAGCATTTTGCTGAAGATGACAAAAGAAAGGCCATGAAATATCTTAGACCAACCCAACGAAAAGAATCACATGCTGTGACGTTCTTCATTGGTGCGTTTCAAATACAAACCTCAAAAGTTTTAGTCCTTTAAATAGAAAATATCACCAAAAACTGCAAACTGAACTTGTGTTTTTTTTGTTACCAGGTTTGTTCACGGGGTGTTTCACCGCCCTTTTTGTTGGATACATAATCATGGCTCATATTACGGGGATGTATAACTCTAAATCGAATACAACGTACATGGAAACTGTATACCCTATCCTTAGGCAAGTGCTTGAATTATTCTAATGTTTAAAGGATTGGACATTTATGAATCAGGCACCTGAGACTTTTCTGAATTTTTACTTTGCAGCATCTTCAGCTTGTTGTTTCTACATGTGTTCTTATACGGATGCAACATATTTATGTGGAGAAAGACACGTATAAATTATACCTTCATATTTGAGCTTCCATCGACTAAAGAACTGAAATTTAGAGATCTATTCTTGATCAGTGCCATGTCAATGGCTGCTGTAGTTGGTGTCATGTTTCTTCACTTATCACTTCTAGAAAAAGGATACTCTTATGATCAAGTTCAGTCCATCCCTGGCCTATTGCTATTGGTAATTCTTGATGATTTCTTTAAACTTAAAAAAGAAAATAGAAAAAGACTGAAATTTTCTGACAGTTTAAACTAAATATTTTTGCAGGCTTTCATTCTAGTCCTGTTTTGTCCCTTGAACATATTCTACAAGTCCACTCGATACCGTTTAGTTTCTGTGCTGAGAAACATCATCATGACTCCATTTTATAAAGTTGTGATGCTCGATTTTTTCATGGCTGATCAACTTTGTAGCCAGGTATAATATCTTGAGTATGATTTCGACTAAACCAATACAGCTATGATAATAATTCTACGGAGGTCTAACAGTATACAACTGTGACTGAACAATTTTTCTCAGGTACCAATGCTTAGAGCCTTAGAGATTATAGCATGCTATTACATAACCGGAAGCTATAGAACTCAAGATTATGACTACTGCATGAAGAACACCTTTTATAGGGACCTTTCTTATGCAGTCTCATTTCTACCTTATTACTGGAGAGCTATGCAGGTTTTGCATCAATCTGATATATTAATACTTAGAACTTTCTAAGTTTGCTTTGAAAATACTTTATCAGATACCTGTACTAATGCTTCTGATTTTGCAGTGTGCTCGGCGATGGTTTGACGAAGGGCATAATAGTCACCTTGTGAACCTAGGAAAATATGTTTCTGCAATGCTAGCTGCCGGAGCCAAAGTGGCATATGAAAAAGAAAACAGTTCCGGATGGCTTTACCTAGTCATACTGATGTCGAGTTCTGCAACTGTTTACCAGCTTTACTGGGATTTTGTCAAGGACTGGGGCTTACTCCAGCTTGATTCCAAGAATCCAGGCTTAAGAGACGACTTAATTCTTCGCAATAAGTCCATATATTTTTTCTCAATGGTACATTACTATGTTCCTCTACTTTCCATATATTTATGATCTATTAATTCTCCAAAGAAAATCCCATTAGAATTATGCCAAAGGAATAAAGTCATCTTTCTGGACCATGTTATAACATTTTAAGCTATGTATGCAGGGACTAAACGTTGTTCTCCGGCTAGCTTGGTTACAAACAGTTCTTCACTATAATTTTGAGCACGTAGACTACAGAGTGACCATGTTTTTTCTAGCGGCACTTGAAGTTGTCAGAAGAGGACAATGGAACTTTTACAGGTGACACTTGGAACTCTTTAGGCTCTTATATTACAAGTTGGTGTGGCATCTTATGTTGCGGGAAACTCTTATAACAGATCGCAATAATAGTTTCTTGTTTCCACCATAAAAATGTTGTGACATTTTGACTAACCTAATTGCAATTATTGAACAGATTGGAGAATGAGCATCTAAATAATGCAGGCAAGTTTAGAGCAGTGAAGTCAGTGCCACTTCCCTTTCAAGAAGTGGATGAACAAGATTGAGGCTAATATGCTTGGACAATTATACTAGTTAGAGATCAACAAGACATATTCCTCCATTTTACAAGTTGATGATCAACAATATCCTGGGCGTTCTCTTTACCCTGTCGATATAATATATTGTGTGGGCTAACAAATTTATATATGTACACAAAGTTGAGATAGGACCGTGTAAGTAGAGACAATGGCATGGTCAGGGCATGTAAATTTCCATGAACAGATCTGTTTTTGCTTGTTCAAGTTGTATGAATTAAATCAAGATGCAGCTAAGGAGATGAAAAAATCTGCTAGAAGGAAAAGCATGCATCACACTGTAACTTTTCAGGTGTAGTGAATTCGTTTATTCTCGTATGAGGATATAAATGCACAGTAGATAAACTTGTTCTGCAGGAATTTATTATAAGAATTACAATAACTATACATATAACTACGAATGTGACACGAATGCCCAATCTCAGAAAATGGAAGGGCTCGCTAGCTTCCAAGTGGCTTATGAGCCACTTGGTTTCTCATGTTAATATCTGGCTTCATTTCTTATGCCTTGACTCTTTGCAGACAAAGTAACAGTCTGCTGGCTTCTTTTTTTTATTTTTTATTTTGATGAAAGTCGGTATTATTAACAATATGTCACACAACTTGATTTCTACAGACCTTGAGAGTGAGACAACTGATTGCTTATTGGCACGTCAAGCATAATTAACATGTCTTTGATCGGCAAGTGGGCTCATAACTGCATGCCCTACATGTCATTGCAAAAGGTCACAAGACTCAGATCTCCAGCTGCTGGCAAGAGTATCCCTTGCTCAGGTGTCGATTCCAAGTAGCATAGCACCTAATTGCAATGAGATATAAAACAACTAAGCATGTTCCCTGATAATGTGATGTCAGATCTGGTAACTTGAGATATTGCAATCCTCCAATCAATCTCCTTAATTTGCAAACTCTGCAATTCCTACTCAAGCCAAACTCCTGATTTGATCCTGTTCCTATCACAGTCCCAATAAACTTGAATGTCCACTTGATGCTCCAAATCTTATACCTGACCTTACTTAAAAGTTAGGACAAATCAGTCTGCCTCTTTTTCTTGACAAACTGACAAGAGTTGAATTTATAAAACTGTGACATGTTTCGATTAAGAGTCGGCTGTGACTTACTTACATAGTATCCCTTAATGGAAAGAGCAACTGTTTTCATCTATGTACCAATTTTGATCAGGTTATGTAATTAGTCCAGTTTAAAAAATTCACTGTCACTGAGGAATAATAATCACTTGATCTGAAGTTTTTATTGACAACATTTCCGCGAGGGAACAAAATTTCTTTATACAGATAAAAATTATTACAATCTACACCAATGGGGAAAACAAAACAAAAGAAAGAAGCACCAAGTTGATATCTTGAGCATCCACTTGAAAATTTGTGGAATAAGCTATGTAGATTGCTTGCCTGGCCTAACTAGCATTTCTACCAAGCATATTTCCTCACAGCTAGTCTTGCTCATCCACTTCTTGAAAAGGAAGTGGCACTGTCTTCACTGCTCTAAACTTGCCTGCATTATTTAGATGCTCATTCTCCAATCTGTTCAAACAATTGCAACTTGCTCAGTCTTAAGTCAAAACTCTGTATGGTGGATATGAACATGTCGTAACATGAGATGTCTCTAGATGCAAAGTTGTTACCTGTAAAAATTCCAATGTCCTCTTCTAACAACCTCAAGCGCAGCTAAAAAGAACATGGTTACTCTGTAGTCTACATGTTCAAAATTGTAGTGAAGAACTGTTTGCAACCAGGCTAGCCGTAGGACAAGATTCAGCCCCTGCATCACCAGTGATATATTTTATTGAGTTTTCAATTGCAGAACAACTTAAATGCTTGGACAGAAGAAAATTATTGGCATTTACCATGGAGAAGAAATATATGTACTTTCTCCGGAGAATTAAATCGTCTCTTAGCCATGGATTCTTGGAATTCTTCTGGAGCAAGCCCCAGTCCTTGACGAAATCCCAGTAAAGTTGATACACAGTGGCAGCACTTGACATGACCACAAGTAGACAAAGCCAGCCAACATTGCTTTCCTTTTCGTATGCAACTTTAGCTCCAGCGGCCAGCATTGCAGACACATATTTACCTAGGTTCACTAGGTGGCTGTTATGCCCTTCATCGAACCACCGTCGTACACACTGCAATATCATGACAATGAAGTTAGTCCCTTTATTTGAATTCTACATGTTTTAAGAGTTTATAACTTTTAAGGATTGGTACAGCACCTGCATAGCTCTCCAGTAATAAGGTAGAAATGAGACTGCATAAGACAGGTCCCTATAGTATGTATTCTTCATGCAGTAGTCGTAATCTTGAGTTTTGTAACTTCCGGTTACGTAATAGCAGGCTATAATTTCCAGGTGTCTAAGCATTGGTACCTGATGGACAATCATTGGAAAGAATAAGATTAGTAATTCTGTGTTTAAATTGTTTAGGTCAAAGTACAAGAAAACTTTGCTTTCTAATGCTCAAGATTATATACCTGGCTACAAAGTTGATCAGCCATGAAAAAGTCTAGCATCACAACTTTATAAAATGGAGTCAAGATGATGTTTCGCAGCACAGAAACTAAACGGTATCGACTAGACTTGTAGAAAATGTTGAACGGACAAACCAGAACAAGTGCGAATATCTGTCAAATAAATTGATTTTGTTAGGTACTAATATTTTAACACTTGCACTTGATCTTGAAGATAGAGAAGAAAAGTTGTCATACCAGTAATAGAATTCCAGGGATGGATTGAACTTGAGAAAACGAAAACCCTTTCGCCAAAAGTGTTAAATGAAGAAACATGACTCCGACTACCAGAGCCATTGATGCAGCACAAATCAAGAACACATCTCTGTACTTCAATTCTTTAGTTGGAGAAAATTCGAAGATGAAGCTGTAATTTATCCTCTTCTTTCTCCACATGAAAATATTGCATCCATACAGGAATATGTGCAGAAATAATAGGCTGAAGATGCTGCAAAAGTGAAATATAGAGTTTCATATATCCATCTGATTGTGGAAAACAATATTAAACCTCGACGCTTCAAATATATCACTTGCCTAAGGATAGGGTACACTGTTTCCATGTACATGGTATTCGATTTCGATCTATATGTTCCTGTTATATGCGCCATGATTACGTATCCAGTTAAAAGTGCAAGGAAACACCCAGCGAATAAGCCTGGATCCAGAAACACAGAGCGACGGATCAGTTAATTATACCCGGAATCAAACAGAACATAAGATAAACAAAGACTCATTGCAACATGAGCCAGCACACATTAGGCATAATTAATTTTAAGCTTTTTTTTTTTTTGACAAACACTTTCAACGTATCAGTATCGTAGTTACATGGGCTGCATGAGTCTCACCAATGAAAAATGTTACAGCATGTGAATCTTTCTTCTGGGTAGGTCTAAGGTACTTCATCGCCTTCTTTTTATCGTCTTCAGCAAAATGCTTAACAAAAAGTTCCTCAACCTCATCTGACAAGTTTAATGCCTGTAAAAGGTTCCAGATACACATTAGGTTGCTAATCATTTTCATGAACTCATTTTTGTACATTGTTGAGACAAGCATAAATGGAAATCTATTAGGCCAATACCACTATAAGCTGTTAAAGAATAATCAGATGATGGGACATCATTAGATATCTAGTAGGCAATCCCACATGGAATTATCTTCCGATTCACCACAACAATATACAAAAATGTAACATCATCAAATATCTTGCTTTTTCTTGTTCACGTAAAGTTTTAGCTAATCAAGTTTCGAGCTCACCTTGTGTGAGTTGTTGAAGTATGAGCTCTCAACTACTCTCAAATAAACTTGAAGAACATGTTTGTTACTCACCTGAAACAGACATGAGAATTTATTCTGTGTTAGAAGAAAAGAAGAAGAGCAAATGGTTAATGCAAACGAACTGAAAATTCGTCAAGTGTGCATACTTTGTCGAATTTCTTCAAAATCTTTGCAAAAGCAAGCATGTTCAAGTTCCTGTGAGAATAGACAAATCAATACACTTTCCTTCATCAGCATAGAAAAAGCCAAATGATACACAATGATTCACGTACCGATATGTTTTGAGGTATCCTAATCCTTTGTAGAGCTCAATAAACGCTCCTCGAATCATTTTCTCTGCATGTCGTAGCTTTGTCTTGTTTATATGCAGCTTCTTCCCTTCTGCGCCAGATTTCTTGGACGTCTGATTCTTCAAGTCATCCCAAAGCAAATATGAGACTGCTGAAAACGCTCGTGTTGGATTCGTAACAGGAATGTGGATTCTTAAGCTTTTCCCCTGACATTGGACAACTCTGCTGGAAAGCGACCTGAAGGCTCCGTCCTCACTGGATTTTGGGAATTCTGAAAATGCAGTATTCTCTTTATCAACTTCTGAACTGAAGGTGTCCGACACTTCCTCTGTATCTGTCGTACCCTTAACCGACTCCTCATCTGTTAAAACAAAGGAATTAGATCCAAAGATAGATAAAAAGTTGAAAATTCTATCAACAATCATGAATTTTAAACCAAGCGGATCATTTTGCCTTACCACATGATATAGTGCCTGATATTGAGTTATCCTCCTGCGCTTTCATGCATTTCTGCCTTAGTGCAGTTTTAAGCTCAATGAGTATCTCCATTTGTTTCTTCAACGAGCTTCCCCTGTCAAGAAACTCTTGCTCTTTCGTCTTGTAAAACCTATTCACTTTGTTGAGTTGCTGATCCAAACATGCAAAGAATTCAACCGCAGCATCACTATCAGCAAACTGCTCCAGCAGCTCCGTCTCATAAAAGTCTGTCCTGCTAGCTGATTCTGCAAGCTTACGATGAACCTGATAACAATGCAATACAATGACACTTAGTCGGTTAACATGAGAACAAAGTGCATGTAACTGCAAATGGTTATATAAGTTATAATTACATGAATGGTCTTCGGTTCTCTAGGCTTGCAGGCAAGAAAAGTAAATTTTCCCAAACAAGAGAAAACAATGCTGGACATAGAATTCATCATGTTTTGTTTGATTTTCGTATTATGATTTTCGACAGGGTGGATTCTTTTCAACTCTCGTTTCAGTTTCCAGTAATCTACAAATGCTTCTTTCCACTCAGGAACCAACTGTCCCTCAAACTGTTTAGAGAACTTCATCTTATCAAAGAAAACGAACGTCTAAACAGTGCTAGTGAGTCGAATAGCTTGGTGACTAGTGAGTAGAACAATGGAGGAGTAAGATGAGACTATATATGGAGAGGAAAGGAATATTTGGTGATTGTTCGAGTACTGATTCTCAACAGCACATTCTGTCATATCCTCTGCATCTTTATCCTATGCTCATTCCACTTTCGAAACCGAAAAAACAAGAAACAGGATAACAGTTCGCTTCAGCGTACGGAGAATTACGAAAATGCAGCAAGAACTGAGCGTTCTCTGGGCAAATATGTTCTGGTAAACTCATCTCTTTATAAATGGTGGGAGCTTTAACTTTTAATGCTTAAAAGTTGGTTGATTTGTTTGATTTAATTACGAAATGAAAGTAATAATGATAAATGTTATAAAGTCAAGAAGCAATTTAAGGTCTGATTGGCTAAACACACGAAGCTTTTCTCCAATTAGACCAGCCTGATTTCCACTAAATTCAGGATAACAAGCACAAAAAGGTAGTGCTAATAATTTTGATTTCTCTAACTTTTTCACCAAGTGAAAAGAAGATAACAGCTTTCTTTTTGTTATTTAAAGAAAGAGATAACTTATGAAATTCATGTACTACAATTGCGTGATTGTTTCGCAAAATTAACTTATAATGTCTCACTATCTAATCATTCATTTTATTTTTCAAATTAGTCACCTGACCGATTTGTTACCTCATTAACATTTATCGGGCATATTAATGATACACTACATATATCATGTTACTTTAAGCATTGGCATATTAATAAAGCTAGCTAATCAGATTGCCAAACACATAATAGGAGTAAAGTGTCTCCACAACAACCTGAAACTTTCAAAGTTTCTGACATAATCCGGGTTTATTTTAATATCTTGGACCAATGTATCATTACGTGTTGATTTTACGTTCATTGTAAGTAGCATCGAGGGGAGATCTGGCATCTCCAAAGATATTAGAAGTAATTTATCAAATTATTGAACGGACAAGACATCTACCAGTTACTCATATTTCACGTAATATGGCTATATAAATTCTCATTGTAGAACTTTAAGTGTTGTAAAAATGAAAGGTGAATACAAAATTTCCCAACAATTATTGGAGTATGACATAGTATTTGAAATGAAATAATTGAGGGTAGGCAAGATAGGTATAGTCTATGATTTAAGAGATGAACATAGGTAGTTGCTTTGTTGCATAAATTGAACTAAAAAAATAAAAATAGGAAAAAAGTAGTAAATGCTATTCCCACCAAATTGTCAGCATGATGTACGTTCCACTAATTGCAGAAAAATATTGGAAATCCCTAACCACGTTATCTATGTCTGCCTCTCTTTTCAATTTGCTGAGGAGGATTTGCAACATTTCAATCATGTTTCAGATGTGGAAACCCGAAACCGCCTTACTCTATACCTATTTATTTACTTCGATAAGTAATTGATTTTTTTTAGAACAATTCATCATTCGTATTATAGATATAGCAGTTTTTGTTATTATAAGATGTTGATATAATAATGTCGCAAAAATATAAAATTCTTACAATTTCACACTTTTCCTTATCAAGAAAATGTGACATATCAATTTCCATGTCTTTCTCCATGAAAAACTCAAACACAAAGATATTGAAAGTATATGTCCAAAACCTTGAAGGAAAATAATATTTGACTAATTGGTCATTTTGGGGGTCTGAATTACAGTGCAGTGGAAAATGAAATCTAAAGTGCTATTTCATATGACAACCGCATTAACTGCCAGTTTTAACATATGATATATAAATATCTAAAACTTAAATATATTTAAAGTTAACTCCAATAAATATGGTGCCTATTAGTTAATGTCAATGTTGTTTCCGTACGCAAAAAATATTATTGAAATTAAAATAATTTAATTCTAATTTAGAATCGGAAGATCTACTTTTTCAATACATGGAGAACTAACACTTCTGAAAAAAAATTCACCGCCGTGAGGACGCGAACCATCACATCATGCTTGTATCTCTTGCTTCCTTATCACTCGACCACTTATGACTCCCACAAGTTCTATATTTCTGAAAATTCCCACTTGTGAATTTTATTAAACATTCCTTCCTCTACCGTAAACAGAATCGGATATTTCTCTGTCAATTTCCTACAAAGGCAGTCTCCATTCAAGTACAGGTATCGTATTATTAGGAAGAAGAGAAGTCATGATTTATGTTTACAAGCAAGTAAGGAACGATTCATATTAAGTGGTACTACTAGAAATTAAAGCTATGTTTCAAGTAGTAGCTTTCACGAGTGGAAAAGTTAAATGTTGTTTCAGGGTATAAACCAGCATTATGCTAAACCCTTAACTTAAGTCCGTTTTCTTTCTATTAATGTACATCTGAAGCTTTAAGTAGTTGTCTTGTGTTACTTTATAATGTCGTAGAAATAAATTAATGTTAGTGAAAATAGAAAATGTCGTATTTAGGACGACTCAATTTGTCGCTAATTATTCTCTCATGTCATTTTCTTTCTAAATTATGCCCTTTATTTCCTAACACTTCTCCAAGTCTTGCAGATTGGCACTAAATTAAATTATCACATGATTGATAGATAACAAAAGAGGGAAATTGGTTTACGGGGTCGGGATGGAAGATCTATTTTGGGTAGATTTGTATGTCAATTTTATTTTTTACGACATTTTTGTCCATATCTTAGATCATTTAAAATTGATGTATGATCTAACGTTTTACGCTCATAGTTATAGCATTTCTTAAAGAGTGTGTATATTTTCTAATTTCGACTCAATTTATTCATTATTTTATAGTAGCATAATAGTGTGGTGTATATACTCATTAAAATACACCTATATCAAACTTTTGTATTATTGTATACATCGTTATTATTTTATACAATTAAACATATGCTTCAAATAATATAGCATACCGTTAAAATTCTGTAAATCATTCCAATTTGATCTTTCCACGAAACAAAGGAAGGATATGAAGCATTATTTTGTGTATGGAAGTGTATAATAATTGCATATTCCATTAGTTTAATGATCTTGTGCAGATGACTGATCCATATTTTCTCATTCAACTTCGTCGACGCTAATTTTATTCTTCAATAGATTATGCCTTCAACTTCCTCCTATGAACACTAACTAATGATTCAAAGAATATGATTCCTATGTATGCAAATGGTGTTATGTTAATGGCAATTGTTGATATCAATAAGCGTGGGTGGAGACCATAGGCTCACAGTAGCTATGGACACCAAAATAGGGGGCCACTATTAACTCCTAGGATCGAATTTCACTTGGTGGAGATACCGGATATGGGCGCCGCTTGGCTCGGGCACGAATTCGGTATCTTTTTTCTTTGTAAATTAATCTGACTACAACCTATATATTGAACAATTATTATCTGACATTATTACAAGACAACTATTAATTTATGATATATTTTATAAGGTAATTCATTAAATGACGTTCATAATCAGATTGATATATACTATTACTTGGTATATACTTTGGATGAAAATGTTAAGAACGATATGTTTCTTGACATCATTTGATACGGGACAGTCAAATTCTATTCTATATACGCTCACTTCAGTATGTGTACATACACGCACCACCCTTTTGGTTGATAAGAGTGTTAAAGGTCTGAAAAAAATATAGAGCACGGCCTATTTCTTGTCACCGGTTGATACGAGACAAGTCAAATTCTACTCTAGATTCGCTTGTTTGAGTGAGTGTACACAGCACTCTTTTGGTTGATATAAGTGTTGATGCTGAGACGGATTAAGAGCATCTTATCCTAGCCTGAAACTTGGGACTAATGATTCATATATCCATGGCATATACTGGTGTGTCACACTTACCAGGAAATTCTTGATTTGGCCAGGATCGAGCATAATGCTGTACACTAAATAAATAATGGCAATCACATCCATCATCACCAAATATTCTGCCGATGAGCTTGTTCAATACAATTAGTTGTATGTATCCATGGAATGGAATGTAAGTTAATGTTATAATATGACTTGCCCAGGCCAGAGGTGTAAAGAACCACACAATATAAAGCAGTTAGTACTAGAAGAATAAAGCAGGGAGAGTTCATATGTACCACATATATTCTGTCCATTAATTCCTTCTGAACTCAATGTTAAATATTACTACTGTATGTATTCTAAATCTTCTAAGATCTAAATTAAAAACTCTAAAGTTCTTCTATTGAAATCATAGATAGCATCACCTAAATAAAGTCTTGTTTCCACTTAATGTTGATGCCCCTCGGCCCTCTTCATCAATAAAATCCATCATGGAAGCTGTGCTCTTCTTACCCCACAGCCACCAGTCCTCCTCCCACCAAATTCAACATATCGATCTGCTGTGATAGTTTTTTTCAGCCGACGGAGCAAGAAATAAGAAAAACCGAGCAGAATCATAGTCGAAATAAAATAAATATAAGTAGCACTGATAATTAGTCGTAACAGATGAACCAGACGTTCAAACAGACAAATTAGAGACCCATCAACAGAAAAAAGAACTTTAGCTAGATCAAGATGAGTGAGATTCCAAAGTTGCATTACACTACTTGTGTTTTAAGTTTTAACTTTTAGACCCTTAGATAACCCCAACAAAGTACTCAATACAAGTAATCAGTCATTCATACTTACAGGTCATTTCTGTTGGAGGAATCATGAGATTGTAAAAACTTAAAACAACAGGAGTTAAAGTAATATAGTGAGGTCCCAATGTCACATGGTGCTACTCTTTTACCTATATCAGAACTTAGAATGAAACATGCATCAAATTGAGCAAACCATCCTCACATAGTCACATTTATATGATTGATAATTGAGCAAGCCATCCTCACATAGTCACATTTATATGATTGATAATTGAGCAAACCATCCTCACATAGTCACATTCATATCATTGATAATTGATAATACTATATACATATTCTCACTGAGAGAAGGCTTGACAAGTAACTTCATCACATGGTTGGAAAGTCTCTGCATATGAAAATTCTTCACCAGTGAAGAGTTAGTTGATTATGATTAACTGGCATCATGTTTACGAGCGCACAAGTTTTACTAGCTAGCTACTGATATTCAACCAGTGTTCCTCATTCCAGCAGCAATCCCGTTAACTGTAATAAGAAGAGCATCTCTTAGCTGCTTGTTATCATCATCGCGCCTCAACCTTTTCAGTATCTCCACCTGCAACATATTCATAGGATTTAGATAAGGCAGCCTGCTCTCTATCAGCTTCCTCAGGCTTTTATTGTTATCCGACAACTTCTCATGCCCAGTAACCAAAAGGACAAATTTCTCAGCCGTCAAAAGCTCCTTCCTCAGATCTGCCCCTAGCTCTCTTCGGCTCTCAGATACCAGAACTTCATCGTAATGTTTGGCTATTGGAATGTCTGATTTTCCCAGAACCATTTCTATGAGGTCAATGGTGGACTGAAAGAACGGCCAGTCTTGGTACATTGCACGTATATCTTCAGTGTGGCCTCTCTCACACACACCCTTCAAGCCTGCACCAACTCCGAGCCAAGCAGGGACAACAAATCTTGTTTGAGTCCATGCAAAAACCCATGGAATAGCTCTTAGGTGTCCAATTCCACCACTACTCTTCCTTCTCGTTGGACGGCTTCCAATGTTGAGAAAGCCAAGCTCTGCTTGGGGTGTGGCCTCCTGGAAGTAAGCAAGAAATTCTGGGTTTTCATAAACCGTGCTCCTGTACGTGGCACAACTGATTTCGGAAATTTCATTCATTAAGCTGCGCCACTTTTCTTCCTTCGGTTGTTGGGGAGGTCGTAATGTTGCAAGTAGGACTGCTGTAGTGTAGATCTCTAATTGGCGGACAGCAATCTGTGGTAGTCCAAACTTGGCCTGCACCATTTCTCCTTGTTCAGTAGAACGGAGAGTACCCTGTTGAATTCATAACAATACCCGACTCAATTTCTAAGGCTGATAGTCTGATACTGATGAAGTACAAATTTGTGGTGAAACTAAATCACAACTATTGACAAGAGAAGGATGGACAAAATACTCAAGGTAGCTAGAAGCTGATAAATCGGAAAATGTGTACAGAGATTCATCTCAATTAAAACTGCACGTACCATAACCGAACCAGGTGGTTGGGATTGGATGGCAAGATAAGTGGGACCACCACCACGTCCAATGCTGCCTCCACGCCCGTGAAAGAGAGTAACTTTTATTCCAAATTCATTGCATGCGGCTACAACATCTTCTTGGGCTTTGTACAGCTCCCATGCAGCAGTAAAACGACCAGCATCTTTACCCGAGTCAGAATATCCAACCATCACCTAACAATGGCAATGAATAATCTTAATGTTCTACCAGAAAGACGTGAAATGGATAACTTCAATAGACTTACCTCCTGGTGCCCGTCATGGTTCTTAATAATATGGTCGTGGTACCAGTCAATAGATAGTAGTTTCCTGATGACAGAACCAGCTTCCCTCAAGTCCTTCACAGTTTCAAATAGAGGAACTACCCGAAGCCTATTGCAAGATAAGAACTATTATTTGTAGAATAGTACACGTAGCCATGAAAAATAATTTTCTACACTACACACATTACAATTTCAGTCATCTTTCACAGTGAATGACAAAATCATGTCCTAAAAAGAAATAATGTATTGCATACATGTGCACAACATCTGTGTACTACTGTTCACATGCATCATATCAAAGCACAACCAGTTTCTCTTTAGGCATATTATGAAATTGGAAGTGTACTCGCCAAGTCCCCATTCATTTTGAAAGTTAGCATGGAACTTAAAAAGCAATCGATGTGATCAGGTGGAGTATGAAAAAGATGGTTCTCCATACAAGTGGAGAATGGCATGCTAATTTACGTTAATCAAATTTAATTTGCGACCTTTGTGGTTCAGATTTTTTTCAAGCATACTATATCTTACGTTCCACTTGGAGATGCTCTGTTTAACTCTCCAGCAATTGCAAAGCCAGCATCTTTCTGTAATAGCTCCACAGCAAGAACATCACTAGCCTGTCAGGTAATGGCAATAAAAATGGTTGGATACAGACCAAATAAAACTGATATATCAATGTGCTCTTTGAATATCTTTTATAGATATAAAAGCCTGCTAAATAGGTATGGTAGCTAAAGATAGCGATAAATACATTGGAGGCCATAGAAATCACGTACGCCCCGAGCGAATCACTGCCCAACTCAGCTGCTACTCTGAAGGTATCTAGCACTTCTTTAACATCGGAGGCAAACATCTACGACAATTTTAAAAAAAAATAGAAATGTTAGACGCATCTAGTAAATTTGTCAAGCATGAAATCTACAAGTGTTGGTAAGAAATGGCATCAAATGCATCAATATATCATGTACCAAGATCACAATAAACCATATTCTAAAGGAGAGCTATGAGAAGCTATAGCCTGTTATTAGGCAACTAATGTTAACTATAACACAACTTCATGACTTCAGAATCTACAACTTGAGCTAATTTTTCGACTTCTACATTCGATGAACATCAAGTTAGTTCATTCATGTTTCCACCTTTGTAACTTAAACTCTGCTCCCTCTAGAGAAATAATTACCTCAATAGCTGGAGGTACTAGAGGCCTCTTCCCTTTAAGCTCTCTGGTCAGAAATTCAAGTTTCTTGTCTTCATCCCACTCACTATAAGTTCCAATATCCAGGTACTTGGTTATTGCATCAAGGGTTTCCAAATGTCTACCAGATTCCTGGTGAATTGTTGGATAAGAGTGAGAAGTTGTTAAGCAAATTAATTGTATTTTGAGTATTAAAAGAAGAATCACCTGACGAAGGTCAAGCTTCATAAGCACCATTCCAAAAGTAGATACACGTCTAATTAAATCAGCTAGTCGACCATCAGCTAAGATTCCAGATCCACAAGCTTGCTGAATAACTCAACCATCCGCACATGAATATTTAGACCAGATACTTCATTTGACCCAAAAAAAAAAAAAAAAGGAAAAGAGAATAAACTAGAAATACCAGTGAGTCATAACACAATAGCAGAGGCTTTAAGAGTTCCTCTGATGTTTCATAATAATCACATGAACCATAATCACAAGGAAGGTCCTCCAGAAGAAGTTCCAGCCGCCTCCTCGTCTTCAAAAGCTGTATGAGGAAAAACATTATAAGAGGATAAAAGTCAGAGTACTCAGAAGCTAAAAGATGAAATAGTTCATTTAGTTTCCCAAATCTAGCAGAGATCCTATGTCAGGCTTGAGGGTACACATTCTTACAATGACAACTTTGGGTGTCTGACTGAGGTATGAATTTTTTTCTACTTCTAGCATATGAGAATGGAAGACAGTCAAGTGGGGTATGTGACAATATTATTAGTTGCATAGTTTTACTCCTGGTAAGTTATCGTTCCATAATCGCACCAGCACTTTCACAGGCAGGATTGCATGTGCTTAAGTTGACGAATCACTAGCTGACCATATCATAAGCTAAACATTTAACCAAAAATCTACTTATGATCTCTTCAATGACAAAGGTGAAGTCAAAGATGTAGCCATATTCAGTGTAGAGAATGAAAAGATCTCGAGGTGATGTATAAACAAAGAATCTACTCGTACAATAGTTTTTTAGGTGTTAAATATAGCACCTTTTGTTTTACATCCCCTAGAACAACTCTGTAAGGAGCTACTCCAGGTATTTGCAAAGAGCTTGGTTCGAGGAGCTTCTGTAAACTGGTCCTTCCTATCTGAGATTCAACAGACATCCTCTTTTGACTCCTCGGTGTTATCGGTTCAGAACCTCCTGGAGAACTACCATTTCCGTTGCCATTTACTTTGACAGAAAACCTATTGCATGAAGGTTCTTCAACTTTTAAAGAAGACTGACCATCCTGCAAGGCATGGGACAAGCAACATGTTGAAAAGGATGGTAATTTAGCATGGAGTTAAGGTGATAAAAATCTTCTATGATTGTGTAACCTGAAAATTGAGTGGCATGAATTCTGACCCAGGAACATCTAACCGAGGATAGTGAGATTCCACATCATTGCGTTCTGCCAGAAAAGCGAATGCAGAGTCAGATAAGTTTTTATACCTACACGTTAAAGTTAGCCAATGATGAACTGCCAGCACAGAAAGCCCTCAGAAGTCCATAAGACATAGAAAGGATGCATATGCTTATGGGCAAGGAAAGGTAAATATAGAAGCCCAGATCGATTTCGACATATCATTGCCTTAGAAAACCCATCGAGTGAAATCACAATTCCGCGAATCACAACAGGAGTCAATTAAGAATGCAGGAACCTCCAAAGGGTTAACTCATACCATGCTGCAACAGAAGACTCCCAAATATATATCTAACTGAAAGTGATCCTGAGCTCATCATTGTGTGTAACATAAAGCACTAGAAGCACCACCATTGGTAAATATCTCGATTTCATGATTTCTAAGGAGTCAATAAAGAATGCAGAGACTTCTAAAGAGTTTACACATACTAGTTTGGCAATGCACGAAACATAATAAAAATATAATGAATACATGGATAAAGCATTTAGGGTTACTGTGATGAAGTAATGAGATTATAGAATGATGTACAGATAAAACATTTCCAATAACAGACTGATCTACCATGGCATAGAGTTCAAAGATCAAATAGACAACTAACCTGCACAAGAGGGTTGATCAGCTCCAGTTGGAAGTTGTGTTGGAAAGGGTGTAGCATAATGACCCTGGTTCTTTGATTGATTCCAACTGTCATGCCAATCCTCAGTTGAATTTTCTGTTACACAATTAGGTTATGAAAAGTCAGGATTACCTACCAGTAATTCAGAAATTTTACCACTCCACGTGCCTAACATTTCATAGATCTTTCATCTTTGTCTTAAGAAACAAACTAGGGATGTACTTATTATGACCTCAGACTTGTAGTAATCTAAAGTAACAGCTTCAGAGTTAAAGATGTTCAATTATTTAGCATATCAAACCTTCTTCTAATATTTCTCGTGCCAACTTCGATAAAGGCACACTACAATGGTTCATGGAGAATTCAAATCTAAGACTATCAACTTCACGTATGTATAGATCAATGGCCATCCATCTGGATAAAAGGGAAACATTCTTTGTAACCTGAAAAAAAAAAGGCTAATCAACAATAGATATGGAAAGGACAGCAGTTTCTTTACAGATATAATAATCGTAATCAGAATTCTATCTCTTGAGTTATGTTGTGAGATGCACTTAGGAATACCTTTGCAGTCACATTTGGATTTCCATCTCGGTCGCCTCCCATCCAAGAACCAAATTTTATTGGAGTGCATGTCAGAGGTAGAGGCCTTCCAGTATGCTGAAGAAAGTTGAACATTTATCGAGAGAATACCATGCATTAGCATGTAGATGAATTCTAAAATACTAGATGATAATAAACCTTCTTTAGAGCATTGCTGACGCGACGCAAGTAGTGAGGTACAGCTCTCCAGAGTGATTGCTCTACGATATTTAGACCTGAAAATAGAAAATGTGCATTGGGAACAGTTGATTGCTTATAAACTCATAATATATCCAAGCCTGTGGAGCTTACCAGCCCTTGCTTCATCAACAGGAGTAGGCTTGTGGCGCCTTAGTTCATCTGTTTGCCATATCGACACAATCTCTCTGACCTATAACATTAAAACAAAGTGTTCATGTACATGAGGATTAAAAAAAAAAAACTAGATAGATCATGTTTGTTCCTCCTATATGTTCAAACTTTAAAAGAAAGCACCAACCAGATCTTCAATCAACATATCACGATCTTCAGGTCCGAGGTCAGGCCTCTCATTATATTCCAACAGATGCTACACAAGATACATCTAGATTATGAAGGAGAATGATAGTGAAATTTCAATTGTGACATTAACTGGCAATAACAGTGAGTAAAAAGACATACAGCGATTTTTATATGTTTGTATTGTAAAGTCCGGCGGTTTATTTGTGTCGGGTGTGCTGTGAGGACAATCTCAACCACCTACAGCAAGAAATAACAAACATTATCAGCAAAAGCAAATATGCTTGCAGTAGTGAAACTTGACACATAAGACAACGAGAAACCTGCTTGCAAACAGAATCATAAAGCTCATCAGGAGAAAGTCCACTTTGCACCAGCTGATTGAAAGTATCATCACAAGATTTTGATAAGTTCACTGCATTTCGCCCCTTTGTCACTCTGAAATATTGGATATTGAGCGTACATATTACTTATAGTTCAGTTGCAATGTAAAGGATATCTTAGTCATCAGACTCATCACATCACAAATCAGAGGGGCATATCCGCACATGTAACAAAGTAACTTTGAAATTGCATATACTTCTAAAAAGCACACATGCGAGAGCAAACTCCAAAATAAAGCGTGAAGTTTCAAATACAGCGGCTAACAAAAACTCACTTCCCATATTAGTGTATGTAATAATTTCATTTACCAACTTGAGATTTGTACTGGTTGTTGCAAGGACACAACGCTTACGACTAAGAACTTAGGAATCCACTGACACAGATATGCAAGATAGGTTCATTTCTCTTTTTCGAATGTCTTTGTGGTATAGTTTTACACTCTGTTACAGCCTACATGTAGAGTGGCCCATAAAGTCATAAGTAAAGCCAAATTAGATACCAGTCCAATTACCTGTGGTGAGTTTCGGCGATACCAGTCAGGTTTAGATAATGACTGAATGCACGAGCTAGTGATAACGCTTCCTCAAGAGTCATCCTTGACAGTTCCGCAGCCAGTTCCTTCTCAAGCACCTCAGCAGTGTCCTCGAGTCCAGCCATTCTCATGTTGCATGCACTCTATAGCCAGATTGATTGATAATTAGTCACTAACTCACAGTTATCCATACAAGAGTCTTAAGCAATCACAAGTCAACAGGTATCCCGAGGATAACCTTCTAAGATAGACAGGCACAACAACACATATTTACCGGCTATCTTTCATTTAACTGGTCTAATCTCATAAACACATTACATCTGATGAGGACCTGAAGCTCCATTGTCACTAGATCACAGTTTCAACAAACAAAAAATCACTCATCTAACATGCGGATGCTATCATAGTTCAACTTCAACCAGAAACAGACCATTGGCATCAGCAAATCCCCAAACAAATCCAAGCCTATACATTCCAAAAACAGAGCAACATACACATACCACTTATGGTCTATACTTCTTCACAATGGCCTAAATCAAAGCAACAAATCACAAATAAACAGACCAAACTCCATAACCTAAAAACATAACAGTATGCACAGCTCCTCGCACAAACTGAACGCAAATGCACAAATCAGACTCCGACACCTATAAAAACAACAGCAAGCATAGCTCGTGACATATTGAACACAAATGCATAATCGAACTCAAAAACGCACAAAAAGAAGAGCAACCATAGTTCATCCCATAGTAAAGAACAAATGCACAAATCAAGCATAGAGAGCACAAATTAAGGAAGCTAAAACAGAACATCAATCTACCACACACACACATTAAAAACGCCGATCGACTGCATAAGAAACCTAATACACTCGGTTTGCATCGCTTCACATGCATCAACCGATTAACTCCAATTCTCCAAAGTCACTAAAAAACACAAAATCAGGAAAAAGCAAAATAGGACCGAAATGCGAGCGAATAAGAAAGCAGTAAACAACCTGAGCAAGTACTCTAGTTTTCTCGAGCTTCTCCATGAACCTAGGGCCGAATTCTCGCTGAAGAACATCGTTGAGCAGGTTACCGAGCAGCCTACAGTCATCCTCGAAGCCTTGGAACGATATCTCCTCCGCTATGTCATCTGTGATATCCGTCATGATTGCTGTGTTTGTAACTAGTGAAGACTTGGAAAAAATTGGAGTAGAAGAATGATGAGAGAGTAATGGACTATTGTGGGAAAAGCATGAGAGGACAAATATTTGGTTTCATGGAGAGGAGAGAAGGTGGTGAGATGAAATGATGAATGAGTGAGTGAGACTGTGAGTGAGAGGAGTGTGATTGTACGGAAAGAGTTCTGAGAGGGAGTGTCACCAGATGACGACACGTGGCGACCGATGGCACGGTCTTTGTCTTTTCCTATGCGGGTACAGGTCTGCGTCCCACAAGTCCGTTTCTTATTTGCGCTCACAAATTAAGGTGGGTGGTTAAATTAAAATTAAAAAACACGGCCTTTTAATTTTTGTTATTTAACCTCTAAAGTTTTTCTTTTTAAATACTTGTTCTAGAACCATCTCTGGCTTTGAAAAATCGAGCTTGTCGAGAAGGTATCAAGATTACAATTTGTAGTAGTCCAGGTCGATTGATAGGACTAATGAGTTCTAAAATATAAGGTAAAAGTAAAAATTTCGATAAGTGAATTAATAGATAGATGTTAGATGACGAAAGTATTCAATATTATAGTAAAATTTCATTATATTGTATGGTTAGTTTCGAATTTGTTGAGTACGTGACCTTTGACATTTTAGTAGAATTTTACTCCATTTAAAAAAATTCAAACTCATTAAGATTCTAGTTTTATTAATTGGATCAGTTACAGCATGAGTAATGAGTTTATAGGGTACATATAATGTGGTTTGGGAACAGGATAATAGTGGTCCAGTGATCATAATTGACATTTCTATGATCGAATGAATCAATGCAACAAAAAGAGAAAGCTTTATATTTTGATGTGCCTGATTTTGCATCATGAGCTTTGGCAAAAAAGGAAGATTCTGCATCATATGATCACTGAGACGAAAGATCAATTACTATTTAGCGACTTTGAGTCTGGCAGCTTCCAAGATATATGGATGCAACTGCAAGTCTCAAAATTAGTTGCCACTTGCGAAACATTTTGCTCTTTTCAAGTCTGTGGATTCGTAGTAGGCATATATATCGAAGAATAAAGTCTATATAAATTAGATTCACTTATAAATGTTAGATCGATTGTATAAATATTATTTTCAGTTATAATTAATCATGACCGTTAATCTTACTTATAATTTTTATAACGATAATTTATATAAATTTTAATATATAAAAGGATTGTAATGTTATGTAATCTATTTAAATTAAATTTATCACAAATGTAATCCTAACATTAATAAAAGCTTGATTGTTATAAAACAGATGATTAGTCCATCCACTCAATTCAATCAACAACGATTCATAATACTCCCCAATATTATTCCCTAGCTATTTCCCCATCACGCAACCATTGCATAGAGTATTACACCAATAATTAATTCATGTGCAACCTCTATAGATTTAAAGCATTACTTTTGAATATCCATTGACGTAATTCAATAATAAGAAAATAGAAGAACAAATCTGTGGTGTTATATTCATCTCGATCTTCTCGAACTCAATTGATAATCCGTTTTGACATCATAGGTTGTAATATAAGAAGGAATTAGATTAATAAATTAATTAGAATGACGAATTATTGGGGCAAAGAAAATAGATTAGGGTTTTGTATCAATTAATTGGGAAGAATAACGTATGGATATAATTAGGTTTTTAAAATACAATCATGTTGGTATATATATATTTACTGAAATTGCAGTTGTAAAATTTGTACAAATTTACAAGTGATATGGACAGTTAGAATTAATTACAACTTAAATTAATATTTATACAGGGGATTTAATGGTTATGCATTAGTATAACTGAGATGGTGTACGTTAAGTTGTACAAGTATAGTCAGACCTTAGCAACACCCCAGAATAAATTTGTGCTTAACCTTTTAGCTATTGAATTACAGTCTCATATCAAATATTATATCTAATCGAGAGTATCATTTTTTGTTTTTCTTTATTTTTTAAATATAATATTATAATTACTATTGTTGAATAAGGACGAATTTATCATTCAATTCTACATTCTAATCACCACCCTTCTCTATATTGAGAGTATAATTAACCTGTAATATTATGGTTACGGAGTGTCTCAACTTGTCACTCGATTACAAACGCTTTAACATTTTACTTTATTTTCACATCACCTCTTTATTTATATATACTTTCTCGGTCTCAAAAGAGTTTTTCATTGAATGTATATCAATTGATTTTACAAGGGGCCATTTGGACTGGATTTGTATATAAATACAAGGGAAATTTACATCCAGCCACCTTTTTAGATGGTGTGTAAACGATTAGGTCCTTATCGTTTTATAATTTACGATGAGATCCATTTTTAGATAAAAAGTTGACTTATGTTAAATGTCTTCTTTACCACTTTATTAAAACATTTCCTTAAAATTCTATACTAATTATAAGGAATAAACTTTTTCTTTTAATTATTGTAATTAAAAATAAAAAATGAAATATTTTCTTTATATCTCTATCTTCATCTCTTTTCTTCTCCACCTTAATCTTCATCTCTTTTCTTCTTCATGTTCTCTTTTTTCTTCTTTCATTCTCTGAATACGAAAACAACTTCGATTGGAGCTAATCGGAGCTGAAAACATATGGTATTGGCTCCAATCGGAGCTCTTTTAGCAGCTCTGACATAGATGTTAAAGAAGCTCCGATGGGAGCTGCTTAGCCAGCTCCCTCGGAGTTAGCAGCTCCGACATAGCTGTTAAGCAACTCCCATCAGAGTTGTTTTAGCAGCTCTGCTTTAACAGTTCTAACAAAGCTGGAAAAGCAGCTTTAATCAGAGTTGTTGCTCCAGCTCTGATTGGAACTTCTTTTCCATATAGATATTGCTTCTAAAATGGATTGAGCTATTTTAGAATTATTTTTGAATGATTTGAGGTGTTTTGACATGAATTGAACCTTTAGGAATTTGTTTGAGGTGTTTGGAAACTCAAAGCCTTTTTATTTGAAAAGACGATGGGCTTGTTTGTAATTTTCAGAAATTATAAATAAAAAGAAGTAATTAAAGAAAAGGGAAAAGAAAATACAGTAATTAAATAAAAGGGAAAAGAAAATGAATATTTCATCCTCGCTTTTATCAAGTTTGACTTTTGGACTTCATTGTAAATATTTATTTATTTCAGTTTAAAATATGTCCTTCAACGTAGATTATAAAATAATAAGGATCTAAATATTTATGGACCATTTTAAAAAGGTGATCGGATGTAAATTATCCATAAATGTAATAATCGTACAGTTCGCTTGAAACTGTCGTGGAAGAAGAAAAATTGCCACATTCAATATCAATGAAGTTCCATGTCAGAACTTAGTGACTTGCATGAGTAACCTACTAGTATGAGATAGTGCAATGTTTATGTGGAGTGTCAAATTGATTCTTTAAATCACGGGGCAACATATGTTTAATATAAAAAGTACTAGACAGATTATGATCAATTATGTGAATTCCAAACTGGTGATCTAATTTAACGTCGTGTTGTCTGTACTAAGCTTTAGGTGTATATCAAATAATTTATTTTAGTTATTTGATCGAAGTGGTAACCCTACATAATATTCACTCACTTAAATTAACAACGAAGCACAACGCAGTTAATAAGACATTTCATCTTCAATCAATATATCAAGAATTCGAATCAACTTTCAATTAAATAAAAAATTCACTCACCCCAGTTTTGCCAGCTAATATCATCTTCTAATTATGTAATTTATCGATAAAACTTCTACATACAAATATGGAAGCGGACAAACTATACAATAAAGTGGAAATCAAATCAACACATAGCACCAATCAAAATCTAACAAGTCATACGAACTCCGCGCAAGGATTGGGAGTTTTGATCTGTGTAAGTAGAGAAACAGACGAAGTGAGTTAGAAGTTAAAAGAACGGAAAAATCATCTGGTTCACATGCATCATGCATGAAACGGTCTAAATCAATACCAGCCAATACCAAATTGGTATCTACTAGTTGGTATCTACTAGACTACTAGCCAGTGCATATGATTAGGTTTCAACAATTGAATGAAAATTTACAAAAACGATTGAAAATTGATGTTCTTGTGAAGGCGAAGAATCTTTTAATATTATATATTAATTGTGCAGTCTTGTGGGTAGATTATCAATGTTTGTATCTTTATAGGTTGTGTATTATTGTATATTAACTGTATGTCTGAATCTTTTTGTGTGAAACTCTCAGAACTTTTCAGACTTTTCCAAAAATTTCTCATGAAAATTTGAGGGATAGATCGAATCATCTTTCGATTAGTTAGTTGTGATAGTTTAGGACAAATTCATATTTGTGATTCTCGCTCAAGATTATCTACGCAATTCATATTATTGGCCATGTAGAACAAGCGATCCAGTTCTTAGGGTCGCAATTTGCTTCTCAAGTATTAAACATTTGAGTGGACATGAGTTGCCATCAAAGAAGTTATACATGGTTTATGTGACATGGAAAGTTGTTACCCACAGTCACCATATAAGTCCATAACTATGGCATCTAGGTGGAGTTGCATTATTATATGTGTAAGGCAAAGTAGTTAATGTTATTCGCAGTTATGATTAATTTTTAAGGGGCTGAGTGGCATTCAATTTGAATAGGTATTTAGATGATTTTTAGTGAAATTGTGTTTGGAATGCAATTGAAATGTGAGAAATTTGAATGGTTGTACTGTACATTCATTTTGCCCTGAATAAGCTACTGTTCATCCAATCAAATCATACACAGAAACTCAAATCATACACAGACTGCTTGCTAATGGACAAGTGCATAAGAAATTAACAAGAAATCAACACCTTGGGCTACAACTTAATTTGAGTCGCAGAGAGTCGATTGAGCCGCATCGGGATTTTCCGGTGGCCGGGCTACAACTTCATTTCGGTGGCGAATCTGGCGGCGGAGATGGTGGGTTACTGGGTATGGCGG
>JAYMSP010000585.1:0-46287 GCA_036897095.1 Plantago elongata
ATTCGATCTGCTACATTTACAAAGGGTCGATGAAACTCATAACATAGCAACCAGAATGAAACTGAGAGAAAGGTCGAGAAATTATTCAAATACCCAGCCCAGAAATTGATTATAAATCGATCGAGAAGAGATCACCTACCGAAGAAGTCGATCGAAAGCGGAACGAAACTCTAAATCCGACTGGAGAGGTACGACTGCGGTGGTGAAAGGCGAAGTCGGTGGTGCTGAGCGAAGGCAGTGGTCGACGGTGAGGGTGACGGCGTAGGTGGCGACACCAATTGACTGCGAAGTGGTGTTTCCCGGTGGAGATGGTGGTGACGGTGGGCGATGGGTCGATGGTGGTGATGGTGGGTGAACGCGCGGTGGTGGTGGAAGTGAGGTGTGGCCGGAAGAGAGTGAGAGGAGACAGCTATTTATAGCCGGATGTCGGCCGGTCTTCTTCCCTCTCCAGTTGACGCGTGGGCTGCCGCCTTTCCCATCTTCCGACACGTTTGGCTGAGTCATCAAGGGGGTCAATTTACGTGGCGGTGGGGAAGCTTGGCGGAGAAGGAACTGGCGATTTGAGCGAATTGGACGGGTGGATCGGCTGGAGAAAACGAATTGAAGGAGAAGAAGAAAACGGGTTGAGGAAGAAGAGGGGAGACGGGAAGAAGAAGATGATTAGGGGGTATAATTGGTATTTTGCACATATATATATAGCTTATTTCTTCTGGCCTCCAAACGGCTCGCAAATAAAATCCGGAAAAATGTAAAGTCGACTCTTTGGCGATATTTAAGTCGAACTAAAGTATAAAATTTAAAATAAATATTTTTTTTATTATTTTTATTATTATTTTATTAATTCAATATCGAATATCCACATAACACTTATTCGGGATCAACCGGTAGACACGACCTAACCACTAATTTTTGAACTCAATTCGTCTCAAAATAAAATAATATATGTAATAACACGTATGTAATCGAACCTTAATCGGGTTCGGTTAATCGGGTCGTCACAGTATCGCTTGCCAACTTGGTACCGTCTTCATAAACAGGAGGTCGTCGAAGATTTTGTTTGCCAATTATGTCTTCAGGATGACAAAACCACGATGCATATTCTATTGCATTGCCCTTGTTTTCGGCTGTTTCATCTCCAGTAACCGTGGATCAGGAAGCCTGGGTAAATCAGTAACTTGGCATGGAATAGAGCCATATTTGATGGAAAAACCATTAACCAACTGGGTCTTATTGTACTCATGAGGGCTTACTTCCGTAATATCATGCCTCATTCAGTCAAGCTTCTGAATTCAGTGCAAGTGGCATCCGCCCCCACTTGGATTTATATGTGCCAACAAGGATGGTTCATCTTTGGGCAATCCGGGACATAGTAGCCTTGGATGTATTTTCAGGAGTCGGGATGGAACCTTTTTAAGTGCAATTTATTCTTATATTGGTGTCACTGACAACAATGCGGCTGGGATTTGGGTGATACGCTCATACCTTGCCCATGCGAAAGATCTTAACATAATAAAGCTTATTCAGGACGGTGCAAGCTCTAGTGGTTGACATTTGCCACGTGGCAAAGACTTTTGAAGATTTGAAGCTCCAATGTATCTATCGTGAATCTAACTAAACTTCAGATCTTCTAGCACGTTTTAGAAGCTCTCGTTTAAGTTTAGAAGTAGTCTCCCACCCCAATAGTATGTACCCACCCTCTAGGAAGATGAATAGGGTGTGATATTTTGCCCCGTTGTGGCTACACGTATGTACGTATAAAGACTTGTCAGCGAAAATACTTTATATTGTGTCTTCACCGTCTGATCATGTACTGTATGATTTTTTGTTGTCTATGAAAGAATAGCTTCTTCTTGAAAAAGAAAAAATACTATTTTATTTTTTCAATTTCTTTAATTTATTCTTTTTTTATTTTTTATTATTGGAATTAAATTATACTCGTGATAACCAAGTCAACTCTGTCAACGTGAAATTATTAAACACCTAACACGGCCAAATTTGATGACATGAGCATATTTTTTCTTCGATAAAATCAATGATGGGTGGGCGCAATGCTTCCATTGTATATTTGATAGATAATTATTTAATGGTTTTTGGTTTTTGGAGATGACTGAGGAAGAAATGGGTAGGAGGATTGAAGAAGCAAAAGGTGATGATGAAATCAAGAATAAAAAAGAGGTTGGAGGTCTTAAAACCTTACCTTTCATTCTCGGTAAGTCATTCCATCTTAATTTTCATGTATTTTTAACTATTTTTTATCTAAACTTGAACTAGTACATAGTCTTGTTTAATACTAATTAGTTAGGTAGGGATGTATTGATTAAATATCTTCTCATCATAGATTATCAACTTAAATCCTTAAAATTTACTTACATATTGCAAGATTTCATTATCGGGGTAGGTTCTATAATTTTTCTTGGTCTAGTAATCAATTATTCATTTTCTCTCTTTCCATTTGATTATTGATTATGTCTCCCTCGACAAAATACGTATTCCCTACTCCTTAATTTCTTGCTCATTTCTTATAATTCTTTTTTAAACTGATAATTTTTTTATTAATAGCTCTTTATCGAATACAAGAGCATTAGTAATGCACCAAGCAAACAGAAGGAGGGTACAAAAGACGTATGAAACCAAAAGAACAACCAAAACCAAGCCAAGAAGGCCAACACCCGAATAAACTATTACTAGGGTCTATGTTTAACTATTTTTTCAGTTAGTTTTTCAGTTTCATGAGCTTTTCTTTTTGTAAAAAGACCTCGTTACGTGAACGTGCAGCTTTTCAAACAAACTAGCTGAAAAGTTAGCTGGTTTGAGAAGCTAACCAAGTTAGCTTGTTGAGTAAAAAAGCTATATAACCAACTACCAGCTAACATTCAAACTTTTTCAGCTACCATCTACATTTTCAGTTAGTTTTGCTAAACATGACCCCAACAACCTGGGAAAAAAAGCATAATTGAACTCAACATATCAAGAAAATGAATTTGATTTTGAATTAGCATTATAATTGAATTTTTATTGACCCAACATCATTGAACCCAACATCTCAATTCTCAAACCATTTCTTTACCAACCTACAAATTTAATATACATATTTACAATTTTATACCATCTAGTAATTTTAACAATTGAACTATAATTTAATTACGATTCATTAATTCACCAAAATTCAAATGAATTAATTACATTTCCTTGCCAAACAGAATCTTATAACCGATTCCAAAATGATACTCAATCCCCTCCCTTACTAAAATTCATGTACACATTTTAAGGTGTGTGTGTATATATATAATAGAGGATATAAATTATTAATTTGGAAATCAAATTCATGATATTTTAGGTATAGGATCTCTTAGATTGCCACTCAACTACAAATATTTTGACATTTAAATAGTATGATTAAGAAGTTTAAATTGAAACATTATAAAATAGAATGTCAAAGGTTTTATTTGGAATTAATGGATGAAATATATGAGAATGAAATATCGATCGAATGATATCGTAATTTAGTATGTTGTCCTCTTATAAAATAGTTGAATAGATGATAAATTAATTAATATTTACATTACTGTATAAATAAATTAATTAATAAGTTAGGTGAATATTAAATGTAATAATCATAAAAATAAAATAGCTATCTATTTTTTTTTTCAGAACCAAATCGAAGGTATTCATTCCACCTAAAAATAAGAAAGTTCAAACTGTCTAACGAAATAGTTTATGAGCTAGCAAGTTCTTAACTCGCAGAATAAAATCTAAGCTAAAGAAACTAAAGAAAGACGCTGAAAACTTAATGTCTGATAAAAATATTAAAAATTAAATTACATAATGTTTATAATGTACTCCCTCGTTCCGAATTTATCTTTCTGTGGGACGGACATACATTTTAATAAAAAGTTAAATAAAATAGAAAAGATAAAGTATGAAAATTATTAAATAAAGTAGGAGAATGGTGATAAAGTAGAAAAAATAATGATTAAAGTATGAGATAAAATGTATAAAGTAAGAATATAAATTTTTTAATTAAAAGATAAGAAAATGAATATAATATGAATGGATAGAATAGTTAGAATGTAATATCGATGGAAAATAATAATTCATTGAGTTGGTTAACTATTGGTAAAGAGAACTTACGTGGTCAATTTAGTTTGACATCTAGGCATATTTGTAATCTAGTACTCCTGGTTTTTGTTTTCTTGTGCTTGAATTTCTACAGAGAAGACAAAAATAATTATTAAGGTGGACCAAATTATAAAAATTATAATTATAAATTGATTTTCCAGAGACCTGCTGTAGCGTTTACTCAACGTTTGCAACTTGCAATATACTATCCGTCTCAGTTCAGGGGCCGAAATTAACATTTGAAATTACATAGGTATCTTTCCTAAACAAAAATATTCTTCTAATTTTACATAGATCTAATTTAAAAAAAGTATGAAAAACACATATAAAAGTTTCCTTTTTAAAAATATATGTGGTGCTTTAGCCCCACTTGGGCAAGTATAACTTTGTCACTGAGTTCATGAGAGTGGTTGTGATGTCGGTCGTGGACCAACACAAGCTGGTCATTTCTATATACTTTTTTACTATGTACTTTTTATTTAATTATATAATTAATAATGTACAAATTTAAAAGTTCTACCAGTTTTCATAATTTTGATTTTTTACAAATAAAAATCATTCTTCACTATATTTGAGTATTTTAAACGACTTTTAAACTCGTATTTGAACTTGAATAAAATAAATTCTAAAACGAATTTTAAGAATGTAAATTTTTAATTATAACTTCTAAACACTTTTATAATATGTTAAATATGTTTTTTAAACAGTATTTATGGTCGTTGGACGATTTATTGAACATGATTTTTTCTGACGATCATGGTTTATCATAACCTATTGGAAATGGTATAATACCCACCTACTCCAATACACATCTTTACATAAAGTATATAAATAAGTGTAATAAAGCATGAATTAAATTGAATAAAAGTATAAAAAATATTAATAAAACACAATTAATAGTAAATAAAGTAGGAAATATATTTCTATTAAAAAATTGTATATTATTAAGATGCCACAAAATGAAAAGTATGAAGTTAGAATTCGGAAACAGAAGGGGTATAATGCACATGATATTATGCAGATACAACTTGTAAGGTAACATGAGTCATTGTTGCAATTTTTGTGAGTGGATGAGCTTTCAATGTATTGATTAATTGGTCCCAACATATCGAAAACAAACATTTTGTGTAGTGCGAATATTATTGTTGAAACGATTTGCACTTGACTTATTAAGTCACTAAAATCAGTATATGGTGTGATCATTTGATCAACGCATGAATGTGCTATGTCATTCTTTACATGAGAATTTGTATCCTTTGTACTAAAATGTGTGTTTAGAGAGCTAAGGAATAAAAAAGAAATCAGAAAATTCTAATTCTGGAGAAAATCTGAAAGCTTTTTGTAGTGAGCCCCTACTAAAATTAAGATCCCCGCAGTCATCGACAACACTTGTAACGTCTGAAAGAGCCTGTATTTTTTTACTTAATATATCAAAGTTAAAGTCTTAAAGAAGGAAAGATTTTTCTTAAAATATAAAAATGTCAAAGTTGATTGTGATTTTGGGGTTTTAGCAGTTTGAACGGCTGAGTTTCTTAAAAAAACGTCGAAATATAAAATATTTATTATACTTTTAATAGTTTATGTTATAATTTTAAGTTGTTATATTGAAAATTTCATTTATAATTTTAACATATTTTTTTAATATTTTAACAGATTATAAGATGATTTTCAATGCTTTGATAATATATATTTGAATTTTAATTTTAATCTTATTTGTTAATTTTCAAACATATAGTGTGATGGTTTTAATGACCTACATGATATTTTTATGCTGACTTGTTATATTTTTAAGTGACAATCTAATACCTTAAACAACAATCAAACAAGTCTAAAAGTTCTAGAAAAACCATTCAAACAACAATAAGCTACTTGAACGTTTAGTCATCCAAATATTTTGAAACATCTATTCTCGTAGAAAAAAATTACAGTAAGTGTTCATCAGGCATTTTTGACACAAATGCATTTTCTTGTTAAAATAAACTTTTTTTTTCAATCAAAACTTCAACTTTCTATCTCTTATTGCATGTGATTGTTGCTTCAATACTACATTGGTAATTTTGAGAGACCTATCATTCAACTTGAAATCATCATCATACCTGCATAAAACATTCATTAACTTGGGTAAAACCATAACAACTCTCATTATAACTATCATATCGGTACTTAAAAACAAAGAAGAAATGTGTAACACATGCTAAAAATAGTAGTGTCAATGTATAAAACAATAACAGTGCGTTATAAAACTATAACAAAGCAGTAACACGCAACACAAGCTAAAAAACAATGACATTAATATATAAAATCACAAATGTGCCACTTAAAACTATAGCAAAATATTTGCATAAAAATTAAATCATAAATATTTCGACGAAGCTAAAACACTAACATTGATGCTTAAAATTACAACAATACGTCTTATGACTATAAAATATGCGCTAAAAGCAATAACATACAACTACTTGAAATAAGATAAGTATAGCAATATTAAAGTGCATCTTCAAATCACAAACACACCTTTTAAAACTATAATTAAGCATATTTACATGCAACACAAGTTAAAAATAACAATATTGATGCTTAACTCATAATCGTGCATCTCAAAACCATAATAATGCCTTTTAAAACTATAATAAAGTATTTTTAAAATTCAAATTACACCATAGGTTAAGAATACATACATTGTTGGTTAAATCTATGATAGATCTTAAAACTATAACGTTTGCATTAAATCAATAATAGGAAGAAACATTCAACACGACCTCTAAAAACGACAATGTTAGTACTTAAAACCTTAATAGTATATTTTGAAACTATAACAATATATCGTACAACTATGACAAAACATTTGCAACCAGATGCTTGCTACTTCAAATAACAATAATAGGTCTGAAAACTACAACAACAATATTGAAAACTATAACAAACTGAAACATTAAATAGAAGATAAAACCATAACAACGATACTTACAAGTATAACACTGACTCTTAAAACCATAACAAATCACTAGATTACGAAATTCAATTTTCATTTTACGAATTTCAGATCTAAAACCAGATATGGAAATATGAGATCGTAAAATCAACGAAAAACGACCGCTAAAAGGTAAAATTTCACTTCCGATTAAGATTTTAATGAAAAAAGAAAGATGAATTTGTTGATTTGAACATTTTAACAATTGAATTCGAAAATTCCAGTGGAGGTAAGGTCCAGCCTAAATCGGTGAAACTAGAGAGATAGAGAGAGAAATTGATCGATAGATTCGATTGCTCTGGCGGAGTGAGGCCGGCAATGTTTCCGATCTTTGATGGAGGGAGAGGGGGAAGGGAGAAAGAGGGGTATGGATGTTTCTCTCTCTAGGATTTTTGTAGAGAGAGGAAGATTGTTGAATTTTATGGATTATTGTGAGAAATCGTATTGTTATTGGGATTTATACAAAAGAATAATAACCGATTTTTTAGTGTTTCTGACCGGTTCTTTATTGTGAAATCGAATTTTCTTATACATTAAAAAAATCTTCCTTTTAACTATACTTAATCTACATCAAACTAAATGTGTGTTTTAACTACATGGGAATTGACACACTTCTCTTCAATAGGAATTTTATGACGTGGATTGTAGTATAAAATATAACTAAGCAGATAGAAACTAAATTAAACTGAATGAATTTACAATTGAAGAGAACAAAGTCCAAGGCCATATTTGATTTGTCTGAACATAACTGAAAATAGCATATTTGAATTGAAATTAATTGAACTTATTTGTAGTAAAAAAGTAATAAAAGATTTTTGAACTAAATTAAATGAAATTAATAGTTTATCATATGAATATAGAATATAGTCCGATAGATTTAATGATTTGTTCACATGCAGGAAATGAAATGTGCGAGAGATTTGGAGCATCAGGATTTCATGCAAACCTGATAACATACCTGACAGAGATATTGAATTTGCCTCTTGTTAAAGCGTCCAACACGATCACCAATTTTGATGGTACTGCTGCTTTGACCCCGATCATCGGTGCATTCCTAGCTGATTCCTTTGCTGGAAGATATCCCACCATTATTGCCGGTTCATTAATCTACCTCATGGTATATCTCACTCTTTTTGTTGTTTACTTTCAAGGAATATTATACTAGATCGTAAAATTTGTGACATAATTGGAAGCAAGATAAAAGCCAATCTAACATGTATGTAAGTTAATAAATACAATCATAAAACAACTATCGAAAAGAGTTATAAACTCAAAGTCATGGATTAATAACCAAAAGACATGTTAACGTTGAAGGTCGGATAAGCCCACTCAACTGCTTGAGTCTTCACTTTGAAAATTTATTTCTCTCTATTAAGGTCCGCTTAGATGCTCAACATACGTTTTCGAAGTTTATATAGTACGTAACACACCAACCACTAATCGATCACCGACCTTTTGATGTGACATTGTTAAATCTATGACTCTCTATTGCTTATGTCAAAACTTTCCAAGGTTCGTGCTCTACGTCTGGAAGATCTACAAATCCATGTTGCTTATGTTGCATGGTTGTCGTCATCTTGAGTGCCGTAAGGTGTTGGGTTAAGTCCCGCAATGAGTGTAACCCTCATGTTTAGCTGCCATCGTTTAGTTTGGAACTCTCAATAGACCGTAGGAGAAAGGTGAGGATGAAAGTCATCATGCCCCTTATGCCTGGGCGACATATGTTAGCATGGAATACTCTCCAAACAATATGATGGTCTGAATATACTAATACATGTCCTTCCCACAAACTTTCTTTTTACGTGTGCATACATCAGGATACTGTCTAGTTGGTCTTTGCTCAAGAACAGGTACACGTAACTTTGTTGTTAATGAGTTTCTAGAAATATATGTGCACTTTATTGGTATGGGTACCATTTTATTCACCTTTTTTATATTTTGTGAGATCCACGTCGCACCTTGCACTGCCCACCCCCTTGCGGGTTATAGATTGATTCATCCTCAATATCATTTGTAACGATCCGATCACTAATCAATCGAGATCTCATCATTTAGATCGATGATGTTACTAGTGGATTGCTCTTTGAGTAATATGTATGGTCCAACTGTACCAACACACAATTACACACGTACTTCTCATTTGATCATCTAGTATAGTGTTCACTTTAATACCGAATCCATTTATTATCTCAACTTAATTCAAGTATACTCATTTAAATTTTAATACTAGTTAAGCAGTTGGCTACTTTCCCTGATCCATAATTGTATGTGTCAGGGAATGATCATTATCACCGTATCATCGGCCTTGCACAGGCTCCGGCCACCTCCATGTCCGACAAAGGTTAATTGCCAAGAAGCTTCCACAATGCAGCTATGGATTTTGTACGCTGGGCTCATCTTGACTTCGTTAGGTCTGGGAGGTATGAGGCCTTGTGTGGTAACATTTGCAGCAGATCAATTCGACATGAGAAAAGCTAAAGTAGAGTCAAGAAGATGGAACTTGTTCAATTGGTTTTACTTTTGCATTGGTGTAGCTTCTTTACTAGCTCTAACCATTGTTGTTTATATCCAAGATTATGTATCTTGGACTTGGGGTCTTGGCATCCCAACTATAGCCATGGCTTTATCCCTTGTCCTTTTCGTTATTGGATCTCGCTGGTACAATAAAATCAAACCGCCTGGAAGTCCATTCGTCAGAGTCGCACAGGTCATAGTCGCTGCCATAAGGAAACGGAAAGTCCATCCCGGTGTCCTGTATCAAAACAAAGAGCTTGATGCTAATATATCTACTAATGGGACACTTTTGCACTCAGATCAGTTCAAGTAAGTTCCAAATGCATGCATGCTTAATTTTTCGTCCAGCATACAGATATATCTGCACATTGACAAACAGTTGAACAAAATTGTTCTGCCTACGCCTACACACTAGCTATTACTTGTATTATGACACTTCAAGTGCTCTCTGACTAGGTGGTTCGATCGAGCAGCTATAAAGGGGGACGACAATGATAATCTTGAAGCAAACGACCCGAACTTGTGGAGGTTAGCTACAGTTCACAGAGTAGAGGAAGTGAAAAGCATGATTAGGATGTTACCTATATGGGCTGCAACCATATTACACGTAGCTTCACAATCCCATCTTAACAGCTTCGCCATTCAACAAGCTAGAAGCATGAACCGCTACTTATCACCATCTTTCGAAATCCCACCAGCTTCTATGGCCATCTTCAAAGTCCTAACACTACTAATATGCCTCCCTCTATACGAGCGCCTTTTTGTTCCCTTTATACGCAGATTTACTAAAAACCCCGTAGGAATCACAACCCTACAAAGAATGGGAGTAGGATTTGCCTTAAACATTATAGCCACTATTGTTTCCGCACTAGTAGAAACCAAGAGAAAATCAGTAGCTGCAGATCATAACCTTTTGGATCACCCCACGGAGATTATCCCAATAAGCGTGTTCTGGTTGGTGCCTCAGAATGTGCTCCATGGGTTAAGTGATGTTTATATGATTGTTGGGCATATGGAGTTCTTGTATGATCAATCGCCGGAGAGCATGAGAACCACTGGGGCTGCCCTGTACTGGCTATCCATAGCCATTGCCAACTATCTCAGCACATTCATGGTATCTATGGTGCACAAGTATACTGGAACTGGAAGCAATACAAACTGGCTACCAGACCGGAACCTCAACCGAGGGCACCTGGATAGCTACTATTGGCTGACGACAGGAGTGCAATTTGTGAATTTAGTATATTATCTCATATGTGCAAGCCTGTATGTATACAAACCAATTCAGGAGATAACTGATCAGACTCTCATCATTGCTGAAGATGATGATGAACCTGCAGGTGCTGCTTCTTGATCACTGTTGTTTGTGCTTGGTCTAAAATATTGGTTATAAATTGCCTTTGTGCATTATGCTACTACTTAACAACTTCAATCCAACTGTCCGGAGTCCGGCCTTGTACATGGATTGACAGCATGAATGAAACGTGAAACTGTAACATCTTGACAAAATTCAGAGAAAAACTACATGGCAGATAATTATCTAACATCAATGACATGTGACAACCATGCATCGTTGTGAAACAGTGAAATAAACATAATAACTGAAGTCATCCATGGACACAAAAATGGAAGGTTTCTGATCAAAAGTTCTCTTCCTGTACTCGAAAGGGTTAAAATTAGAACATCTGCTTCACATGCTATCAGCTCAGGGACCAAAAATTTTACAAACTGCACTATTTACTCGAAAAACTGTTGCAGCCAACAGCTGTTGATAGCATCGTTTTCCAACTCACCTTTCAACCCTTTCAATCTGTCAATTGCTTTCTCTGAATCCATCTTGTCTAGTGGTAGATCACAAAAATCCTTTATGAATTGTTTAGCTCGTTCAGCACCCATAGTTACATCGTCAGGATTCCACTCTCTCTTCCGCTTAGATGCAATCTATGAAACAAGGACAATCATAATATATAACAAGTTTATATGAGTAAAATAGTTAAAAACTTAAGGAAAAGTCATAAAGGCACTCTTTTTGGTGTCCACTCTCATGCAGAAATGTTTCCAGGTGCATATAATTTTTCTTTCCACAATACGAGACACAACTTTAAATCAGACAATTTAAACAGAATCTTGAAAGTCAGTACCTCCTTGACATCATGAGATGCACCAGCAGGTGCAAAATCTTCCAATTCTAAAGCCTTTGCACGGGCAAGAGCAATAACACTTTCTGGAAAGTTGGCAAATTCTGCAACGTGTATGCCGAAACTTTGATCACAAGCCCCTGGTTCAACCTGAAAAGCAGATGGTCCATGAACACATCGACATTGAGTGAAAAAGTGACATGAGTTGTTACTAAGCTGCAGAGTTGAAAAGACAAAAGAACTGAGCCAAGAGCTACTTTTGTACTTGTTAAAATTGAAACAATTTGGAGGAAGGCAAATAATTGAGTCAAAATTATGATTAGCAGGTTTGTTGTATTGAATTCTCTTTGGTTTGGGTGAAGTGGCCCAAAATGTTCAAGAGATTCTAATGCTAGATGAGCCAATTTTACGTGAAGTACTAGTCATACAACTAGCACACATAATAGAAAAGGTAACTTTCACATTTATATTGGTTAGGATCCGACTTCACCGAAATGTATACAGATACCAAAGATATAAGATATGCTTCTTTCAAGCTAATGCAGTTATGCAGTGTCATTTCTATTTTAGTAAACCTGCACTTGTACATATGTACTTGTAAGAATTAACTATAGAACTTCACTTAATTCAGTATTCAGTAAAATAAAGTACTCATACAAGTATCACGTTAGACATGGTAAACAGTTTTTGCCTTACTTTTTTCTTTTACTTTAACTCGAGAAGATTCTTGGATGTGACTCTTTAGAAAGAGAGAGAAAATTGATTACCTTGTAAAGCATTGTAAGCTTGCGACTTGCTGAGTCAATATGTGCAGTCACATGATAATTAGATAATCCTTCAAGTTTCTTTCCAATGAGGTCATGAGTACCATCCTCATTAGCTAATTCAGTCAGCTCATGAAAATGAGTTGCAAACAAAGTAGGTGCTTTAATCACTTCAACTATGTGCTCACATATGGCCCAAGCAAGACCTGCAATTATAGGAAGAAAAAAAGGGAATCAGAGCTACAATCTATATTGAGAAGCAACCGTACATGGAATTGACATAAGGCTACTTGAAAAGCCTGCAAAAATAATGAAAAGCTTCAATAAGAAAACACTCTCTTCCAAGTAAAATCTCTAAAATTACTGTACAGAGAGATTCAAGTCTATCTCAGGAGGCCTCAGTCCATTACAATAGCTAGAAATTATAACGCATACTTGCGGACTTGTTTTTGGGTTGAGATATTCAAGCCTATCACAGTTGATATTTGTTTATTTTATTAAATTCAATATCCTTGTAAACATTTTCCTCAATTCCATCTCCATGATCTGAAATCTAAATTGACCAAAGGTAGTTATTTTATTTGATCCTTTGATCCAAATCCGTTGTAACCTAGTAACAACATAAGTCAAATATCCAACACATACTTCCTTGTGTTTCTCCCACTTCATATACCTTGAGATACCTAATTCACTCTTCCACAATTTAAATAATAGATCCGCAACACAGTAACAGCTTTATAATCTGACTAAGTATGATACTGTCAAATTGTTAAATGAAACTCATTTGCAACAAAAAGAATGCTTCTAAAATTGCTGATGGAGATAGATAGATAATAAGAGGAATTGTACTTTGTGGTGGCCATCGAGCTGTTTCATATTGCACTCTTCAACTGTGTTAACATGAACATTTAATGTTTATTCATTGCATGGCACTTGTTTCTAAATGGCACTTGTTTTTTCTAAATGGCACTTGTTTTTTCATTGCACATCAAAGAAACCAAAAGGGCAAAACAATATTTGATTTGAACATGACTTTCTCTATTGAATGTACTTTTCTTTTACCAACTACAAGTAAAATACCAAAACGAAAAAATAAAATTTGAAAATGGCCTTTTTGTTGGAAAGCAATATGTGCATCCTATGATCGGGTTCCATTAAACTATATAAAAGATGCGTTTGTGGAGGTATAAATACCTATCCATGTCCATGTATAATGAAGGTGAATGCAGGGACGAGGTCAAAATCAAACCATATGTTTGACACTTACCAAATCCATCATATGTCGATGTACCCCGACCTAACTCATCAATTATTATTAATGACCTTGCAGTAGCTCCTTTCAAAATTGATGCAGTCTCGAGCATTTCTTGCATGAAAGTGGAAACTCCCCGTAACTGTCGGAAGGACAAAATTAAAGAAGATGGCACCAGATATAATGAATTACCACAAATTAAAGCACATGCATATACTCATACAAATAATAATATTCATGCTTTATAATGAAAACCTTTTTTTATAATTGTAAATCCTGCCCCTCTAATTTTTTCCCTACTTGTCCGTTATTCACATCAACAGCTTACAAATTTAATTCCTATACCTATACATGTTAAAGCCCAAATTTGCATTAAACAAGACTCACCTACTTGTTCTGTGGTTTATTGATACAACAAAGATCGGTTATGTTGCTTATGTAATTAGTACCGTAACAGGTATCAATCATCAGAGAGCCATGAGCAGTTTCAAAGTCAGGAACGAAATAGCTGATAGTTGTACTAATTAAATTTGGCAAAACAGAAACATATGGGTGTGAACTATTGCAAGATAAATATATTAACACAGAAAACTGCCATATGAGAACTGTAAACCATATACCTGACAGTCGCCAGCACCAACACGTGCAAAAATGCAATCACGGACAGAAATACTGGCATTGTCACATGGAACAAATGAACCTAGTTGTGCCATCATAACATTCACACCCACCTGCCAACAGATAAATAGACCTATGTGAACTGATGAGAATAATCAATTAAATCCACTCATTACATGTGACAATGAAGAACTCCAAAACTGCTATCACTAGATTATCGAAAGTTATGTTATAATATCCCAATGAAATAAAAAAACAGGATTGGACTTGCAAAGTAGGATCCTTTTGACAGAAAATTATATAGTTTACCTTTTCCTGTCCCCATTCTAATCAGTAATGCTTATTTGAACTATCAGTGTTACCCTATCAATAGTACCAACCATCTTCACTCTTAAAATGATCTTATCTTAAAACCAAATAAATCAGCCTAAATTAAGTACCTGTCTAATGTATGTGGATTTTCCACCCATATTGGGTCCGGTGATTATCTGGAGCCAACTGCTTCCTCTTATCTGGGAACATGAATTAATAGGCACCATGACATGAGCTGCCAGAGATAGGTCATTTGTTCATATGGAAATTATGGGAGATCTTACAAGTTTACAATCATTTGGGATGAAGTTCACCCAGTCTTGGGCTTCAACACAAGGGTGCCGACACCCTTCTAGTATAATATCTCCTACGTCCTGTGAATCACGAAAAGAGAGTAAGTTTTCACTGAAAATAGATCTTCATAGTAGTAGTAATAATAATAAAAAATAACAATAACAACAACAAGTGTAGTAATAATAATAATATTAACATTAATAATAATAATTATAATAATAATAATAATAATAACAATAATAATAACAATAATAATAACAATAACAATAACAAAATAATAATAATAATAATAATTAATAATAATAATAATAATAATAACAATAATAATGACAATAACAATAACAATAACAAAATAATAATAATAATAATAATAATAATAATAATAATAATAATAATAATAATTCTTACAGATGGAGTGATGGCTGGTCGTGTATATGGTGTGGGACAACTAGCAGCCAAATCAGCGAAGCCAAGTAAAACATCCAATTCAGAAAGCACAAGCGCCAGTCCTTCAAATACCTGCACATAGAGAACATATAAGACATATAAACAATTCAACTTTAATAATAACAGGACTGTAACCATGAACAAAGAACTGTGGAGTTCATGTTACACTTCTGGAAGATAGATACCTCAGAGAAGGATGCAGCGGTTTGCACTACTCTAGCAACTAGTTCTTTTTGGCAGCTTTTATATTCCTCGACAATCTTTTGGTAGTTGTCACTTAACCTCTTGAGCTTTGCATTTGTGAATTTCACCCCATCCTTGCGAGTTTCAAGAACAATAAAATGAGTATTTAGCTTCTTCCTCACTTTTGGTTCCTCCTTTTTTGTAATTCTAAAGGCATGGCCATATTGTGTTCCTTTTTCCAACTTTAGAGTTTTATCATGAGCGAGATCAAGATCATCAGCCGCTTTCATGTGTACATCGTGTATTTGTTGTTCGAATGATTCTCGTTCATTTTTCAAAACTGACAACTGTGAATCATATCCAGATGAAATCATGTATTCTCCATTTTCAAGTTGATCCAGGTCAACGGAAGTTTCCACAAGCCCAATGAATTTATTCAAGTGCTTTTCATCAATCCAGTTGTCTAGAGGATCCAGGTACCGTTCCTTAATAAGTGAAGCAAATGGGCCATCATACTGCTCCAGTGCACTTTTGATGTATGGAAGCCTGATGCTTGACTGCATGAAAAAAACAGAATGAGTGGTTTCGGTTGTAATTTAGACGTCAGTGGCAGCAGGAAAAGAAGAAAACTTTGATCATTTCTAAAATATTGAACTTGCAAAGCAAAAAATTGGAATTATGTGACAGAGTTGGTGTTTGTTTTGAGAGACGGACAGATGTATCCGAGGGAGAAGTCTACAGGTTTGTACGTGGTACAAAAACCATGAAGTGCAAGTGTTCAACATAACTGACATAATTAATGTTAAAGGTCTTCATAAATATTAATGAGGCTTGATTGAGATGCTACTATTATAAACACCAGACCAAGAAGAGTTTTTACCTGATAGAGTTTGACTACAGGAGCTAGGGTTGCTCTTTTCTTTTCAAGCGCACGCATAAGACGCTCAATATCCGCAATTCTTTTCAAATGTTGCCTCAGATCTTGACGAAGGGCAGTATCCTCCACAAAAGCTTGAACCATGTCCAGCCTATTATTTATCTCATCTACATCTAACAAAGGTTGCTTTAACCACATGTGAAGCAAACGCTTGCCCATTCCTGCTGTACAGGTTCTATTCAAAAGCCCAAATAAACTGAAATTTTTGTTAGCATCAGTCTTGCTCTCCATGACATTTAATGCCCTCATAGCAGCAGAATCCAATCTCATGTAACTATCGAGATTGTATCTCCGGATAGTATAACTACCATAGTTGCTCTCATCCGCAAGCAAATCCGCATATGATACTATACAACCAAGTGCGCCATGGGCCACTTCAAATGCAGCTAGCAGATCTTTCACTGGCTCTAAAGGACCTTTGACAAGCCTTCGAAGATCTTGCACCAGGTCTTTTCCTTTGAACTCGGCTCTCTTTCTTTCTGTTACCATTGCACCACACCTGGTCAATGCATCATTCAATGATCTATATTCACTCGTTTTGGCAATATCTAAAGGTAAAAGGCATTCCTTGCAGCCAAGAGCAACAAGAGCTGACTCCAAATTTGTAAAGTGGCTGTCATCGGGAAATTCTGACAGTCCAAGAACTCTCTTAGCAAAATCAACATAGCTTAATCCAACCGTCCATCCATTTTCACGGGAATTTGCAGTAACAGCAACAATAACCGGAGCATCTTGCATTTCATTATTGGCAAACAGAATGTCTTCAAAACTCCCCAGATTCCCAGGGGTTCCAATTTTTACGCATCTCCAGTTTGCTCCACTGCCCTCGTACAATTCAAGAGTGTGATCCGTCCTCTCCAAAAGGAGATCACGTGCCACAGTCTCAAACATGTTCTTGCTCACACTAACACTGGAGATGGCAGCAGATCCACTTCCTATTTGACGCAAAGCTGTTGTAGTGTGGTAATATGTCTTTGAAATGAAAGTCGCATTGTCACCGTGTGTGGTAAAATAATCCTACAACAAAACACATAGAAATACATCAGTAATTGAACCCCCAATTCTTTCAAAGTAAACGGAATCATACATAAGACCTGACTTTATGTACCGCAGCGAAATTTCACAAGCATATAGACAGACAGTCATAAAATTAAAAGGCATACTCATTTTCAGAAATACTTTTTATGTGCAAATTGCGACGAAATAACGTTAATAGCTTTCCAATGCAAATAGACTAAAAGGTATCATTAGAAACCATGTCAGACACCAGAGAAAACACATTAGCAAATACAAATCGAACTGACTAATAGACCAATTAATAGTGTCTCCATAGTATCATTTCATATGGTTACCTTCTCGTAAATGGATCAATCAACTGAAACACCAAGTGACTAACACGACGGTTGAAAAAATCACGGTATATACACACAATTTGTAACATTTCTAACCAAAAGCAATAGTTGCAGACTCAAACTAAAAAAGGGTGAAAGGAAGAAAGAAGAAGTAACTAACCCGACGGTCAAAAAATCGAATAGCTCTAGCATCCTGCAACAAAAAGCCAATTACCAAATTAAGATTTATGGATTATTAAAAGAAAATAAAAAAATGAGGAATTGTCACTTACAGTGGGTAGGGTTTTGAAGAACGAGAGAAACCCTTGAGCTTGCCTAGCATCTAAATTCGTAGAATCAAATCCCAATTACCCAAATTAGTAGTATAATAAGGGATTAACAAATTAAGAAAATAACAGAATATAATCGGTGAAATTAGATGGATTTTTACCGAGTTTGAGTTCGGGAAGCTTGTTGTAATCCTCAAAACTGTCAGCAGCAGCAGCCATTTCAGCGGACAACAGAGAAGATGACTGAGTTTCAATTGGGAAGGAAGCGGCTGCTTTCTGCCACTGGCGGGAATGAGGTTTTGTAGTATGCTGGATTTGGCGGGCCTTGGAAATTTATTACTCCATCACCACCGAGTCATACCAATTTGTAGCCATTGTAAGCGTTTAACTTGATTAGTTGCTATTTGCTAGTTGTGATGGTGACCAGTTAACTTTAATTAAGGATGTGGTATACTCATATCATAAAAACACATACATTTATACGGACACTAGTTAATTAATGATAGATAAGGAATCCCCTTAAAGGAATAATTATTCTATTATAATATAGAGTGAATCTCTAAACGTGTTTACAATGCTTGATGTAAGAGATTAAAGACTAGGAAGGTTTGAACATATGTTAAAGACTGGATACGAATATTAAAGACCTATACGAATGACGTATTTATAAAACTAAGGAACATGGCCGTCATCGAGAATTGAGAGCCATGTAAAAAAAATTAAACGAGGTCCAACACTATACGCGATATTAAGTAAAAAAATTTATAAACGTGCAAAATATAAAAAATTAACCGTTACAAGTATTGTTTTTAATAAATATTACAAAAGACTAAGAAACTACTTGAAAATTGCAACTCTTCGAGCATTCTTTGAAGCAAAATCATCAATTAACTCGTCATAACTCACTTTCTCCGCCATATCATTCTCTATGCCATCATTGCTAGTCCGTTAAGTCGTTCTTGTGACATTGTAGCCCGCAAATAGGATTTCACCAATTTCAACTCGGAAAAACTTCTGTCGGCTGATGCAAACATAACAGGAATTATTAGCCACACATAATACTAAATATGCCCTTATTTCTCTGTAATTATTTGACTCCTATATAGCCACACATAATACTAAATATGCATACGCATCTAATCATGGTTATGGTGCGACTGAACAAAAATACAATCTCCAACATTATAAACAATAAATCCACATCTGTGATGATTAACCATAAGTCCATAACAAAATTCTAAATTCTGGGCAATCACCAGCCAAAGTGATAGCCAAACATGAACTGCAAGATCCCGAAGAAACACAGACAACAGTGATACCTACACTCTTTCATATATATCCAAGTATCCATCCCACAAGTAAAAGGAATATTACATCTGTATAAAATTCACATTCTGCAAAATCTCCAAAACCCAGACCAACCAATGCTTGAACAAAACAAGCACGCAACCATGTGCCGATTCAATATGTCAGGAACCAATTGCTCAAAAAAGAAATCAAAGTGCAGCCATTGACTAGAAGTCTAATGAGTGTCACCAAATGTAATCTCTTCCTAAACACTATGCCATGACGTGACCCTAATGAGTTTCACCAAAGTGCTTGAACGGATTTCTTCGATATTTGAGGAATTGAATAGATGGTTTAATGGAAGTTGAGAGGAATTAGGCTAAAGATTGAAGAAGCAAGAAGAAATCGAGAAAGGAGACACGGGGAGGCTGAATTCAATGTCGACGTCTGTTCTTTTCTTCTTCTGCATTAATTCCTCCAGGCTCCAGGCTGCAGAATTTAACTAGTATTGGGCCATAGGTATTGGGCCCCGGGGGCCCTGGTAAGCTGAGGCCCTGTGCGGTTGGGCTTACCGCGCTTGGCCTTAGTCGGGCCTGGATGAGCCCAGCATGTGTGTCTTCGTGTCTGCATGATGAAATCAAAGTAGTTGTATCTCGAGAAACACGAAAGCGCATAGGGTCGCCAATGTGATGTAGGTGTAAAATGCGTGTTGCAAAAACGTTTCACCTCAAGGACGCGATTCCACATATAGTAACCATTAAGACCACTCAACTTTTTACACATGTCCATTCTTGAAGATTCAATCCTCTCTAATCCTTTACGTGACTGGACCATAACGGAAAATGATGTTAGCCCTTCCCCTCTACATTGTTCGGTAGGGCTTAGCATCTTGGTTATAGCAGATACATATGATTTATTTGGATGACCCTTCAAACCTTCGAGTAGCTCTTTCATATTAGAGAAGTTTGCATGTTCAAAGACACCAAACTGGTGTAGGGGAAACAAATATTGAGGTTAACATTCGCATAGTAACTGAAATATTCATGAAGATGGAAGGCAAAATGTGATAGACAATTACCAATAACATGCGGAAGAAGCACTCAGGATTCTTGGCATTAAAACACTGGTTCATAAAAGTTGTCTCAACAGAGGTTGGATTCTTCCAAGTGATGCACGGTATTTCGGCATAGTTGATGAGATTGAAAAACCAGGGCTCTTTTGGAATTTTTGCAAACTTCTTCTGACTGGAAGAAACAACATGTAGTGTAAATAAAATATCAATTTGATTTTACTAATAAAATATGCAGTATAAGAATACCATAGTATGACACTTTTACAGTCCTTTATGTTGTTGATCGCAACTAAGAACATGATATCCATTTTCAAGTCATCCGTAAGATCGAAAAATGTGGTTCGAGAAGCCCCTCTTTGATTCATAGTTGATGCACAGTGATGCAATTTAATTGAGTCTGCCACTGAGTGTATATATAGATACCAGAAAACTAAACTAAGGTAAATGGAATCAAATAAAATAGCGTAGATATATGAATGGTCGAGATTCTCCTTCCATTTTAACTGGTGTGACAGAGCTAATGTAAGTGTCTTATATTTAATATCATATAGTAACAATCAAACAGTGATATTGGAGAATATTTTGCAAAAACAATGTGAGATTGAAGAGCGTGTAGTATATTACCTCTGATTAATCCATATACATGGCTACAGGTACACTTGATATAAACATCACTTGATCGATTCATGGCAATTCTAGCTGGATTAAGTGATGCAAATGTGTGATTAAGTCATGACAACTGGGACAAAATTGTTCACCATCAAAGAAACCACTACTCACTAATTGAAACACTTGTATTTCATTAATAATAATATTCCATTTGAAATGGTTAAACGCAAGCCAGTCTAGGTTACTTTCATACGCAAAGGTCCATCTGGATCTTAAAAACCTTGAAATTACTGAAATATTCAAAATACAACATATTCGTAAAGCACATAACTTCGAGGTCGAGAATACAACGGACAGGGCCTTCAAATCTAATTGCAGGAAACTGTGTGTGTCTTGCAGTATCTATCAACCGGGAAGCCAGCATGAATCATATTATGATCCAATTTACGAATCCTCAAGCATAGCATAACATGGAACTTGTGAAGATCTGTAATGCCAATCACAATAGTAAAAATGCCTCGTACACCTTCTCGTTTGGACTGCTCATTATTAGTGATCAACCGTAAGACATAAGATGCATATTGTGAATATTAATTCCCCTCATCATCAAATTGTGCAACAGTGTGAGTCTATCAATCTGGAGAATGGATCGATCAACAAGAGAAAGGGAAAGATCAACTACAATAAACAAAATTAGGTGTACTACTATTAGGACTAAGGCTGCGCAACGGACGGATACGGATCGATCCGCATCCGTTTGACCGGATATCCAGTCAAACGAATGGAAAAATAATCCATCCGTTATCCAATCCATTCCGAGCGGATTGGATATGGATAAATCTGCCGGATAACGAATAAATTTAGTGGATATCCGTATCCAGTAAATAAATTTGAAAAAAAAATCAATTTCATGATCTAAAATCTAAATATACATAATTCCATACTCTATAAAAAAACCAAAAGCTGAATATCCATAAAATGAAAGAAAAAAAAAGCATTTCTACTGTAATCGTGAACCGACGAGACAAGAGTAGTCCATAATTCGTGCACATTACGACAGCCGTAAGCCATAGCAGCTTGTTAAACCACATTCAGCAAGTCAAATTGAAAATTCAAAATCATCTAGCACGCAATTTCTTTTCAAAGCAACCAATCAAAATCAAAAGAAGCAAAATTCTCAAACAATAAAAGCTAATCATGTGCAGTAAAGAGAGGAAACTGACCACCAAGAGGAATGAAGAGCACGATGAAGCTTTAGAGACAACAGAATAGTGAAAGAGAAGAGCAAGCCATGAATATCCGAGGAGAAGAAGACAGCGGCGGCGGGCGGGCAATGGAGAGGAGAAGAAGACAACGGCGGTCACTATCCGGAATTCTGACGAGTGACGATGAAAGCTATGAAGACGAATGGAGAAGAAGACGGCGGCGGGTTCTGACGAGTGATGATGAAAGGCTGAAAGCAAAGAAGTGTAGAAGAGAAGACGAATGGAGAAGAAGACATATAAGAAGCTGGATAAAAATGGACAGGCTGAAAGCTAAGAAGCTGGAGAAGAAGGCGAATGGTCCAATGGAGAAGAAGACGGGTGAAAGCTAAGAAGCTGGAGAAGAAGACGAATGGTCCAATGGAGAAGAAGACGGCTGAAAGCTAAGAAGAGTAGAGACTAGGTAACCTAGTTTAGACGGATATCCACGGATATCCGGTGTATTTATCTGTTCAAAACGGATGTAGAAAAATACCATCCGCCATCTGATCCGTTATAGCGAATAAACGATCGGATTTACGGATCCGGATGAAATGAGCAGCCCTAATTAGGACCGAATACAATGGTTACATACCATCACGAAAACGTTTCGGAAGGGGCAACTTCCACCAAACATAGTGGAAAATGAAATTTTCATAGAGCTGCTGAAAGTGATTCTTGCTGGAGGCGAATAAAAATGATGTGATCAGTGGAATCTAAAATACTACAATGGATTATTATTAAGAAGTGATAAACACTAACCACAATGATGCACCATCAGCGGTTCCACTGCAAATGGCGATGAACAAAAGGTGGAGATGAACCTCGGGAGTCATTTTGCAGAAGCGGACCATGAATTCCACCGGATGAAAGCTCATTTTTGTTTTCTTGAAGCCAGACGGTGACTGGAGCTTATTATCTATATTGACTGTCATTGGAAATGATGAGAATGGAATTGGTAGGGAAGTTGTGGAGGGTATTTATAGACGGTCAATGTAGAAATTCAAAAAAGGAAGAGACACAAACCTCAATTCTCTCTTGTGATTAAAATGCTTTTTATGGAAGAAAGTAAAAGCTAATCAAGCTTGGCAAGAAATGCTTGAAATGAACTATGTAACGCTCGGCTGTGTTACCATATATACATGACTAGGGGTTGACTCAAAATGGAACTTAGTGTTGTGTTGTGTGTAAGAAAGGAAAGTTTTGGAATTAACAATTTTTTTTTATTAAATTCATAATATTTATTGGCATTGGAATTGATTGTGGTGTTAGAATCATCACCAACTTTACAATATATATGGATGGATATCGATCAATTTAATATTATTCGATCAATCGCCTTTACACATGTACTAATTTTTTAATTAGGAAAATTTTGCATTTTAGCTTAGGCGTAATTTGAAAAACTAATTGCAATATAGTGATATATGAAATGCTTCCCAAAAATTAGGCTTACGTTTATATTAGAAACTAATAATTTTGTTAACTATTTAGTAACATTACATAAAACATTAACATCATCCCTCATTTAATCATTTTCATTTTCACATATTTAATCAAATTTATTTATTTTATAAGAAACCATGCAAGAGATATTCAGAATTTCAGATACAAGAAAGTATCTAATCTGTAACGTTTAATGCCACGGTATATATCGACAGGTACTTATGCTTCATAGATGGTAATATCATTGAGTGCCTTGATCTCATAATTACACAACACAGTCAAAAGAAGCTCTCTTGAGAGAGAACTAGTCATCAAGAAGTAAAACCCTAAAATAACAAAACCCTGACCGTCAGCAACCTAGAAAAGAAAACCCTAGTCGTCAAGAACGAAATCATCAAGACTAAACTTTTCTTTTTTTTGTTTTTCGATTATATATATGTTCTACTTACTACAATTATGAGTAGCTAAACACTTCTGTAAAGGTGAACCGTTGAAACTTTACCATGCTATTTCTTTATATACCATGATTTATTAGTGATTTGATTAATAGACATAATTAACCATTTACAACTTGTTGAGGTAAAATTTCCAACCATTGAGTATGTCAAACAGTCCTTGATATAGTCCAAGTCCAAGTGAATAAGGTCCAAAGCAAGGTCTAAGTCTCTTCAAAGTCCATTAGCCTAGGATGTAGAAGTCCTGCACAAGTAGCTTTAAAGGGGGAAGAAAGGCATTTTTTGTCCCAAAGTTTGGGGGCCTGGCACGTGCAGTATAACATTTGCTCTCACCGGAAAATTTAGTCCTCTATTTCATGATTTCTGGCAATTTTAGTCTTTTGGTCGAAAAATCGACCATTGACCATGTTGACTGCTGATGTGTCAACATGGTCAAACACTCCCTCTCAATTTGGACTTCCACCTAGATGTCACCTAATACTAGAAAAAAATAATCAAAAATCTGATTTTAATTAAAAAAAATTCAATTAGAATTACAATAATAAAATGAGGAAACGGTCGATTATATACCCATTAGAGTTGAAGAAACTATTTTTATTGACTGTTTTCTCATTTTTTTATTGTAATTCTAATTGAGCTTTATTTTATTATTTACTCTCTATTTTGTTTTTTGAATTAAAATCACATTTTTAGTTTTTATTTTTTTCTAGTATTAGGTGGCATCTAGGTGGAAGTCCAAATTGAGAGAGAGCGTTTGACCATGTTGACACATCAGCAGTCAACATGATCAATGGTACATTTTTCGACTAAAAGACTAAACTTGCCAAAAATCATGAAATAGAGGACTAAATTTGTCGGCGAGAGAAAACGTTGTATTACGCGTGCCAAACCCCCCAAAATTTGGGACCAAAAATGCCTTTCTCCCAACCTGAAGACCTGGTTTCGCAGAGTCAAATCAGATAAGAGACTTTACTCAAGAGTGATTGAAGATTAACTATGTATAAGAATAACGGTTCTATTATGTGGCAAGTTTAGATGACGAGATGTCTTGTGTTTAACAGGGGAATGTGTGCACTATTTATAGAGACATTTTTCCAATAGGAGAGGAATCACCAGATTGCGCCAAGTGGATAGCTTAGATTGTTCCACTGAGGCTTAATTAGGCCCATGGACCATAATTTAGACATAACTCATTTCCCTTATGGGCTTTCAAGGGTACATTAGTCATTTGGAGGAGATAAGGCAAGATATGTTATGCCATGCTGGTTGGAAACTTGGTCCGAGTAGAGGGTCCCGAACCCAGGTTCCGAAGGCTAACATTTTAACTCCTCCTACTACAGTTCCTTTCCACTTTGTTTCTCCGTTGGGTCGGATGTTGAGGAAGACCTTTGGTGCCCTCGGATATTGCACCTTAGTCCGGATGTCAATTATGTGAGGGTATCTTAGTTATAACTTGGTTATACCCTAGTCAAATTGGACATTGGAAGGCTCCTGGTCGGACCATGGATCCTTCAGTCCGTAGAATACCTCGTAATTCCATAGGATCCATTCCAAAGGCATTAATGATGGAGTGGACATATTTCCATATCAACACAACTCTATTCGTCCGGCTCTCTTTATTTATTTGTGTATTTATTGAGATACTAAAGGGGTCCATTATTAAGGCATTAGTATAAACAATCAATTTATTTGTTTCTTTTGTTTAGGATGTGACGTGATGTATTGTTGAGTGACACAACAATTTCATTGCCTAGGTGGGGGTGTTGATACTAATCAAGACTTGGTATTAAGCATTGAACCTCGTTGTCGCTATAGGCATATGTTACACAAGTATGTTGGGAGTAGCACTATACGAGCTGGGTTGGGAAGTTTTACACCTTTCACCCACTTATTTAAAAACCGCTTAAAGATTCAATTGCATCTAAAATTAAAATCATTTTTCTACTATTTGCACACCAAAAGACTATCGTTATTTGATTTATGCTATGCTGGGTATCCGAAGAAAATGACATCCCAAGTTAACATTAAGCTATTCTATGGATTTTTTTCCTTCCATCTTAATATAAATTTAAATCATTACAGGAATACAACAATTATAAAATTTATGAGTGCACAATAGCTAACATTAAAATCTTCTTGTGGAATTCACACTTAGAGGTTAACTTCAATTGATAAACCAATGGGAAACTAGTGGTGGAATTGTCAACTCCGCCACATGCATTGAAAATGATTTCTATTTTAAACGTTTTTTTTTTATCTATTTGTACCCCTTAGATTTAGCTTGCAAGAACTTATACCAACCACGACGTGTGTTTCTTTTTAACTAAAGAGTTGTATTCTTGTTTGGTTATTTCTATGGGGGGTTGTGTTGTGTTGGTCGGTTGGGTTTTCATTACGAGCTGAAAGTTATCTAGCTAGTGATTTTAAAACACAAAAAACATTCATATCTACTTTCCAAACCACAAATCAAACTTTTCTTGCTTTCTAAGTCGACTAGTTGAACTTGCATTTGCAAAACAAAACTAGTCAAGTCCTTTGAAGACAACACTCTAGGCAAATTATTACTTCACTATGGGTTTCTAGTGATCTCAATTTTTTTTTCTTCCCTTTGGCTATAAATAATATTAAGGAAAATTACATATAATACCACTTGAAATGACTCTCATTACAAAATTTTCCCCGAATTGACTTAAATTACAGATAAATCAATTTCTTACAAAGGCCGAATCCAACAATTACATCCATCCCCAAAAGCCAATTGAATTGATGATTTAGCCTGTCACTTTGTTGATGTTGACGGTAAAGTTTCAATTAATAACAAAAGTGCCATCCATTTTTTCCATTCTTGCTTTTCTTGAATTCCTTCCTCCCTTTATCTTTTATTTTTCATTTTCTTTAATTTTCCAATATTTATTTTATTATAAACCAAGTCCCTAATCTTAATCTAATTAACCAAAACTCTCCCACAATTTTTATAGTAAAAGTTCAATCAAGCCCCTAAACTTTTATTTCTGGCAATAACATCAACCAAACTCCATAGTTATCATCTTCTCCACACCCACAAATAAGAGCTCGAATTTGGAGCTTTTAAAAGTTGGACATGTTATAGCTCTTCAGCTCCAATGAAGTTGTCCTTTCTAGCTACGGTGAGCTGCAAGAACACCTCCATTCGAGGAGCTGAAAAATTGCAGCTCCAATAGAGCTGTTGTAACAGCTTCTCATAATAGCGGAGTCGGCGAGCTACTATTTAGCAACTCGTCAGAGCTGTGGAAGGAGGGGTGGGGTGTGGGGTCGAGATGGAGGAGAGGAAGAAGATGAAGTGGGTTATGATTTTCTTTTTTATTTCCATTTACTTTTTACAAAAAATTAATTTCTTTTTTCATTTCTTTATTCATAAATCGATTTAATTCCACGTGGGAGAGAGATTGTCTATGTTCGCAACTCAGTCAACATAAAATAACTTTAGGGAGCATATGTAATTCTAACCAATATGGGGGGAAATATGTTATTGGGCCAAATTTAAGGGGAAACATAAGTAATTCGCCCTAAAGTTAAAGACTTAATTTGACTTCTCAGTATGTCACTCAAAGGATCTTAAGTTTCGAATTGTATTGGATTGCTTTTTTTGAAGAGGTTAAAATTTTATTGAAACATCGAACCCGAACACAAGACGTATTCGGAATTCTACCAAAGAAGAATTGTGTTGGATTGTGATTAATAGTGTTAGATAGATAATAAATATTTTCCACAATAACCAAAGCTTGATGAACTAAATAATTAAGAACTAGTTTATGTAAAATAAAAATGAGTGCATATAAATGACATTAAAAAACAAAATAGGAACTTCATTAACTTTGACGAGAAAATTGATTTGAAATTTCAAATCAAACACAACACAAGATTCTCAATACATAAGAAGTATATGGTTTATATAACCATATATGTCACACACATTGTCTCCAATACAATGTAGTAACACCATCTAGAGAACCGACAATATTCCACACCAACATACTAATAAAACTAACACTCATAAAAACGGATATGCCACACACGCAAACATCCACTCAAAACACACATAACAAAACGGGAAAATGAAAACATTTGTATACAAAAGAGAATTTCACGAAAGTTTGTGACTATTTTGAAATCCCTTTTGTATCACAATGAAATAATCACTGGGATGGACCAAACCCCGGGAGATTATTAGCAACATCATCAGACGACCAATTTGGATTGTAGGAGCTCAATTGATGATTGCCATCGTCCACCATAGCACCACCCCAAAAATTTCCTCCTGCTCCAGCTGAAGTACTTGCACCAGCTCTGTTCATAACACCATGACTCCAAGAGCTCATCAAGCCACGCTGTACTGGTAGATACTCAGTATTGAATTGTTGGGCTGGGACCTGAGGTCGTATAGTTGAAATGTTCACTCCTTGCAAGAGAGACAAGTTTGTCCCGAACCTACCGGCACTACCAGAGGCTACAACGGGGGGCTGATTGATTGACTGAAATGCAGTCAGTGAAGACAACAGTGTTCCACCAGGGTAGAAAGAGCCTTGACCCGGAACTAGGACCGGAGGAGCTGGCAGAGCCGGTGGGGAGGGTGCAGCCTGAGTTGCCTCACTAGAGGAAGATGGTTGGCTAGATGAGGTCTTAACCCGCTTGTTCTTTCGGCATCCACCACCAACTGGTACGTTGCGCAAGGCTCCGCCATGGGTCCAGTACCTGCGACAACTCTTGCAAAAGTAACGCGGCTGAGTGATACTATAATTATTGAAGTAACAAAACTTAGTGTTGTTGGAATCACAACGGGGGCATTTTTGATGTGGCGGGGGAGGAGGTTGGGAATTATTGTTACCACCACCCTCAGATGGCTTCAACCGGCGATCATTGTTGAGCTTCATGTTTTCTGCCATTTCTATCTTTCTTTCTGATATAATACTTGATATTTATTTGATGGATTTTTGACAAAACATGTGGTGGTATTTATAGTGGTTCTGTTGATGATATCTTTGTGTAAAAGCATTGAGTGTGATAAAACTATTCAACGGTAGGGATATGCATGTAATGTATTGAGATTATAAGATTGAAGAAAAGAAATTTATTGGCATATAATGAATAAGGGATATGACTAAATTATATCACATTTAGTTTCCATCTTTTCCCGTAATCTTAAAGTAGCTAAGAATGACATTTATGAGTAAAAGCAATACTTTACATAACTTCAATTATCACGATTCTGTTAATTTTTAAAGTAAAATTTCAATAAAGACTCTTTCACTTTCTTCTTTTTCATATTTTTAAAATATAAAAATGTGACCAAGTAAAAAATGGGGTACAAAGAATTAATTTATATGTAACTCAATGGTGTAAAATTTTACCTTAACTTGTTACATACAAAAACTACTATTGATCAAGGATCATTAGACGAGTTGCGTTGGCAGCTCGTCACTTGTCAGATGTCCCAGCCCCCATCACTAGTTTATAGGGGACACAATTGGCAGTAGCCAATTGACTGCCACTTGTTGTAATCCTTCTTCTTTTATTTTCTATTTTTTATTTTTTTTCACTTTTAATTGTGAATAACTCTAAAAATAAAAATGTAAAAAAAATTAAAATTAAAATCACTAACGACTTTGTATTTTTGGATCTACAAATAGAGATCACTTATGACCATGTTTGGATCATATCATCTCGAACTCATTTTTCTATCTTAATTAAACTTAAATTGTAAAACGGCTTCTAAAAATATCATTTTATTAATTTAAAATTATAAACACTCTTACAATATATTAAACATGTTTCAAAAAATAAAAAAAATAAAATCGAAGTGACAGTTCCATGACGCGTCATCAATGTAGCAAAAAGCTCGTCACAATGTCGTCACCAGCCAGTGACCCGTCACTTGCTCGTCATGGATGCAAGTAGTCTTAAAAATAGTAAGAGTAGCCATTTTTGTTATTTTTAATCTGGTCAATTATTCATGTGTTAAGTTTTTAGTCATGGATGCACTTCATGATTTATATTTTGACGATAGTGTTAGAAGTATAATTGGATTAGAATTTCTTAGTGTTGAATTAGTATTCAGGTGACGGGAAATGTCGTATTCCCACGACTACGTTGTGCAGTTTACTACATACAAAAATTGTTTCCTTTCTTATTACTTGGCTACAACAATGGCCCCCATAGTTGTCTTTGCGCCACCTCCATGATTCCGCTCAACATCTCTGTTCACCTCCTTTCTTCCCCTTCCAATATGCCATCGAGTTGGGTAGGTTTCCATGGAAATTGGTTGGAGAAATAGCTCTGTTCAGTCTCCACCATGACTTTGCCTCTTGTAATTGGTCGACCACACCCACTTCCCCGGTTTAGCCCTTTAACCGACTTCGATGAGAGTCGATGGAGCAGTAACTCTTTTCATTATTCACCATGACTCTGCCTCTCCAAAATTATCGGTCGTCCCTCTTTCACCCTCTACGTCGGGGAGCCTATTCCATCTCCCGCTTATTTCAATTTTTATAATCAAAATTTCCTTCTCCTTGCAATATTTTCTTCTTCTTTCTTCTCCTTGATTTTGGATCTTATACTGTTGTGGTCACTTGTTGAATCCTCTCAACCTATTTCTGGGTGTCTCTCTCTATGTTTGCTCTGGGTGCTTAAGTTCTTTCTTCTTCCGTCGTCATCTCAACTCGTTCTTCTCCTCTCCCAACTTTCCCGTCCCGTGTGGTCCCTCTCCCAGATTATGTCGCCATGCTTTTGGTACCTCGCCTGAGGTTACGACCTTGTTCCACCCTACTCTTGCATACTCGAGCACTTATGTGGTGTTGGGTACCGAATTTGGTCCTCCTTGCCCATACCCAACTTTCACTTGGTATTGCCCATCGTTTGGTCCATCTCAACAAGCTGTTCCTATAGGATCTCACCCACAACAAACTTATATATTTTGCCTCGCTTGCTCTTATACAACATCAACGTAGCATGTCATGGATGAAATATATTGATCCTTACCTATGAGTCGACTTTTCACCAAAGTCTCAATGTTCATGAACCTCTTGTTTCGACTGGGGGGGGGGGGGTTAGAAGTATAATTGGATTTGGATTCCTTAATGTTAATAATTAAAAAAGTGTTTGTGTGTGTGTAGAAGTGCCAGTTCGGATGCATTTAGGGGCCGACAAAAGTCCATGTCCAATACTCGAAATAACTAGAAAAACAGAACATGACTCGAACAATCAAAGAAAAACTACTCTAGCAGCTACATGGACAACTCGCGAACAAAAGTTGTTGCTTTAGTGCTCTTGCATCTGCTACTCGTGACATGCAACAATGAAGGAATTATGTGTGGTACATCATACTCCTTTTGTTGGAAGATCTTTTCATTGCTAGCCATACATATGCGGTAAAAAACCTTAGCAATAATAGCACGAAGGACATAAGCATGGGGACCTTTCCCCTAGGATTTGTGACGGAGCCACTGCAATAGTTGTTGTCAAGTCGTGATGAATGGGTGAGGAACTTTCATACAAAACAAGCCACCTTTTATAATTTTATATGTGATATTTTTTAAGCTTGTTAGTTTTGAACACACTTTTAATACCAATCACATAACTAAATATACATATTTGTACTTAATATATTATTTCATGTTTCTATTTAGAAAAAATATTGAATCACAATATTGGTGGGTAATTTTCCAATTACCAAATTAATTTTCTTTTAGGATTTCGCTCTGGTGATAGGATTTACATGGATCAAGTATACAAGATGTGCTCAAGTTTATGTAACAATATCTTAGTTTGGTGACGCACTAAAATTTTATTTATGTAAATTCTTTTATTAATTCTATAATTTTTAAAGTTTATATGTTTTTCATTGATGAAATTATTATAATGTACCTCAAAATATTATGGTAAGAATCTGCATTTAGATTCTATGCGCTTAACTAAACACGATTCACCTATTCTCACCTAAATTCTGACCGTCTTCTTCATCTCCCCAACATTTGCAGATTCTTACTAGCATCAATACCTCCATTCCATTCATATGTGTAGGACATTGATCTGTTTTTAGACTCATCCGACTGTACATCAATCCATAGTTCTATTCGACACCTTATGTCGACCTTAATTTATCCCCAATTTGAACATTTCAGATCTCGCCGAATAAATCCATTCATACAAATTTAATCGAAATTTCGAGATGTAAGATTTTACCGACATACATATGATTCTATGATTGATCTTTGAAATGGTCGAATTTGACACTTTACGATCCGCATAAGAGATTGCATGAGATCAATCTGGAGAGACATGACGAGCTCACATTCTAAATAGGTTTTGGATTTTAATAGATCATGGCAGGTACATCTATTCTACTGGAACCAATCAACTACTTCTTACAGTTTCGTTTCCCCATATATTTCAGCACATTTACAGTTTTCTTTTAATAGAGGTTTTAAATGGTTTTCTTTGTATTTTCTGAAAATTTATCCAACACAACCGGTTGCAAGGTGATCCACTTGGAGACGGTTTTGTCATTCAAATTCAAATCCAGGCTGGATGAGCCTTTACATTAGCAAGCTATGCACCAGTTCTACTACTCAGGTTTTGGCGCACTACTAGAAAAAGAAAACTGTACAGACAACTCATCTTTCACCTGTTCAGATCATGGCTTCCAGCAATCCCGTTGTCCCTATCGCAGATTTGGACGAAAACACTCTGAAATATGCTATCAATGTAAGGGTGGTACGGCTGTACTCTGTCTTTGACCGCTCTAATAAGCTAAGAGGCTGCGAAATGATTCTGATGGATGCTCAGGCAAGTTCACTCGGTACTATTTTAAATTTGTAATATCAAACTTTTCCTAAACATGTTCTTAATATCTTTGTTCTTCATTAAACTTAGTCATCAAAGATTTAGGCGATGATTAAGCAACAAATATTCAGCAAGTTCAGCGAGTTACTTCGCCAAGGTCAAAACTACATCAGCAGTAACTTCAAAATGGCAAAAAACCAACAGACTTACAAAAAAGCCAAGATCAACCATCCAGGCAAAATTGAATTAGGCTTCAACACGAAAGTCGCTCCTGATGTTGATGATATTCCTGAACATGGCTTCATGTTTGTGAGATTCAAGAATGTCGCCACCGTTGATACGGGAATATGTCCAATCCGTTATTTGATTGTCTCACGATTGGATCCTAAGACATCACAGTATTACATGGTCAAGGTCTCAAAGATTCGAGTATGGGATCCTGAGCCAAAGGCCATCCAAGGTCAAATCATATCAAAACATGCAAGAATACCGTGATGAAGATATCTGGATCAAAATGATATATCCGAAAGAAAGCAGGTCCGGACCACTAGCGCATATGAGTCTATATCCGGACCTAAAGAGAATCAAGTAAAACAGATCATACCACGTCAGTAGAAGAGGGCGTGACCAGCTCCGGACGTCATGATCCGGAGCATTCCCCTCGGATGTATTTCCAAACAAGAGGATGACGATGTTCTCAAAGATCCTACAAAAGGATTAATCTAATCTTGAGGCCCAAATGGTAGATGGGTTATGACTATACTATGGTGAATGGGCTTAATTAAACCCTGTAAGCTTAATCTTAGTCTATACTTGGCACAATTCAAGACGTCTACCCCTAAATGGAGAATAATTTCTTTAAATAGTGCACACTTCCCAAGGTAAATCAATAAGCTCACTTGATCTTCTCAATTTACCATGTGCTTTAGACCTTCATTTTTACATTGTCGATTCATAATCACTCTAGAGTAAAGTTTCTCATCCGATTTGATCCTTCACAAGCCGGATCTAAAAAGGTTCTAAACCCCCCCCCCCCCTCGAACTCTAGTCACTTGTGTATGATTACATCTTAGGTGTTTAAAGTTTGAAGTTGAAGATTACCTTTGTATTCAGATCTTAACCAATGGACTTAGTTAGCTTCTTCTAGACATTTTGTTATACCCGAGGGTTGGGGCTTTTACCTCAACATAATTGGTGTCGTATGTGGAAATTCGAATGAAAAGTCTGATCTTTGTTCCCTTTCTAAGAAATGGCAAGACCTAGAAGATTAGCTCGGATTGCTTCACCTCCGGCTAGAACTCATGTGAAATGTCCCTGAGGTAGACCTCCCACACGGAAAATCGCAACAACTCGGAGCACCACTCATGCTGAGTGGATCCGACCCAGTGATGGGCATACCGCTACTGCTTCCTCACAAGAGGCTCCTCCGGATATTACCAAAAGACACCAAGCTCCTCCGTCCCAGTAACCTCGCGAAGTGCACCGACCGCCAATAGGGAGGAATTTCACTCTGTCGAATGGAACTTTCATATCTCCGTATGAGTTCGGGATGAACGATAACTAGTTCGGACAGTTACTGAATGTCATCCAGGGATGTCTTGGTTCGAACAATGTCTAGCCAACACCTCCTCAACAACTGCTCCAGAACCAGTCGAGCTTGCGCAATCAAGGTTTGAGAGGAGACCAGTGAGGGAAAGGATTGGAGAAGTCATCCGAGATAATGACCTCTGTCATATGATCAATCAGATAACAAACTCTCGTGGTCAGCAAGAAAGGAGTTTCGTAAGAGCAAGAGCCGAACCAGCCAGGACAGACCAGATAACTTCAAATTCGAGGAGAGAGTGTTGTTGAGATCCGAGTAGAACATGTGTCCGGAACTATATTAGATCAGAGAACACCCGAACAAATCTTTATCCAACAGAAGGCATTGAAAACTGAAATGGCCAAGCTCAGCAAGATGGTGAATGCACATAAGAAGGTAATGTACAGAGTCCCGAACCCATTGAGCGCTTCAATCCGAAGAGAGAAGAAGCCTCAGGAATGTACCATTCCGAATCTTGAGCGTTATTATGAAGATAGTTGTCCTGCAACCTATCTGACTCGTTACAAGTCCAAGATGGATATCAACTGAGTGATTGATAACCTTAAGGCACTCAATTTCTCCACCACTCTCTTCGGAGAGGCTATGGACTATTGGACTAGCTTGCCTTTCGGATTCGTCAAATCTTTTGATGATGTATCCGCACTCTTTTAAAGAGATTCCAAAAGTCTAAGAGAAGGAAAAGATCAGTGGAACACTTGGTCGGCATCATTCAATCCGAGAATGAAGATCTTCGGACCTTCTTGGACAGGTTCAATTCAGAGGTTCGACAAGTAGAGGCACATAACATTAAGGAACGGGTCCGTCACCTATATGCCAATACCAGCAATCATGACCTCCGGAAGAAGCTATTCAAGGAGGAGATTTTGAATGAGAAGCAATTAGAAGACATTTATGATCATGTCTTGTATGGGGTGGAGTTCTGGAGGAACGTCCCCATTAGAGTCGGACAGAAGATAGCTAAGGAGCTAGTAAGCAAGAGGCTCCTAAAACTTGGAAATCCGACTCAAGGAAAGATACCCGTGGGAAGCATGAGTCCCGAAGGGAGCGTACCCCTCCAAGGAGATATGCTGAGTACACTAGCTTGAACCGTCCGAGAGAAGAAATTATGTCAATAATGATAGAGAAGAACATTGATATTCAGTGGCCTAGACCCTTCTTTAACAATAGAAAGGGTAAGGAAGCAAAGGCCTATTGTGCTTTTCATAAACAAACTGGGCATCCGACTGAGAAATGCATCCAAGTTAAGACTGAGATTGAGACATTGATCCGGAGTGGGCAATTGTAGGACCCGTACTTCAAAGGAGAACAGAGCCTACCAGGGAGGGATGATAGGAGCCCGAGATCCAAATCCGTGACACTCCCACCTCCTCCTAAGAACACTCCACCTCCAGAAGCAAGAAAATATGATGACTATCCGGAAGACATGGACTATGAGAATTTGCCCTACAGTGGAGTCATTAACGCTATAGCCGAAGGGCCGAGTCGAGGAGATAGTCGAAATGCTAGGGAGAGAACTGCCCAAGATATAAGGAATGGTGAGTTGTTTCGTATTCCAGTACCTGCAAGAGGATCCAATGTAATTTCCTTTGATGATAGAGAATTACCGCCCCCGACACCCGGTGGAGGGGATACTTGACCCCCCAACGTTCCCTTAGTAGTCTCAATGGTCATTGCTATGTACAAAGTGAACAAGGTTTTGGTAGATCCGGGGAGTTCCTAGGATATCATCTCCAAGCGAACCGTTGACCAAATGAATTTGGGAGACATTGAGTACGGTAGGGTGAACACTTCACTGTCCGGGTTTGCAGAAGCGAGTCACACCCATCGGAACCATTAAGCTACAAGTGTCAATGGGAACCTCTCTAAAGGAGAGTGATTCGGACTTTATTGTTCCTAGTGGTGGATAAGGCATTCAACTATAATGTTATCTTCGGACGACCAGGTTTTAATCAATTTCGAGCCATCTCGTCTCCATTACACAATCGAGTCAAATTCCCCACTCCTTATGGGGTCGGAGAGGAACTAGGCAATAGACGAGAAGCTTGGGAATGTTATATACTATCTACAAACATAGCCGTCAATTCGGTATTTGCGATTTCTAAGGTTCCGAACCCAGCACAACATCCGAAGACTGAAATTGGGGTAGGAGCATTGGATCACAAGTTCCCCAAGTTTGTCCGGATCGAGCCTCATGAGACCCTCAAAGAAATCCAGATCATTGGGGGGAATCCGGTCAAAAAGACCAGGATTGGTACGGAAATGAACTTAGAGGTGAAACTGAACTTGATAGCCTGTCTAAAGAAGAATTCAAATATCTTTGTCTAGAGTACATATGATCTCAAAGGGATAGACCCGATGGTAGTTGTTCACCGTCTGAACATGGATCCCACGGTCAAGCATATCCGACGAAAGAGAAAGGACTTTGGTCCGATCGAAGATGTCATCATTGTTGCAGAAGTGGATAGGCTATCGAAAGCCAGACACATCGAGGAAGTCAGATTTTTGAATTGGGTGTGTAATGTTGTCTTAGTCGAGAAATCTCCGAGGAAGTGGCGGATGTGTAATGATTTTACTCGACGCAACAAGTTTTGTCCGAAAGATCCGTACCCTTTATCTCGGATTGATAAGCTAGTAGACTCTACAGCCGGATGTGCTTTGCTGAGCTTTATGGATGCCTATCAAGGCTTCTATCAGATTCGGATGGCATAAGAGGATGTCCCGAAGACAACTTTCTTTGCGGCAGGTGGAGTATATTGCTTTAAAGTAATGTCATTTGGACTCAAAAATGTGGAGCAACATATCAAAGGCTCGTAAACAAAATGTTTAAAGAGGAGCTAGGCAAGACCATGGAGGTCTATGTAGATGACATGTTGGTCAAGAGCAAAACTGAGGAAAGTCACATTGATAATTTGGAGAACTGGTTCTCCATTCTGAGGAAGTACGGGATGAGCTTGAATCTGGACAAATGTACTTTCGGGGTCAAGGGAGGTAAGTTCCTCGGATACATGGTCACGAAGAGAGGGATTAGTGTCAATCCGGAAATGATCCAAGCAATCATAGACTTACCTCAACCTAAGAATGTCATTGAAGTGCAACAACTCATCGGAAGGGTCCTATCCCTTAGCAGGTCCATTTTGAGGTCAGTCGAGAAGTATTTACCATTCTTTAAAATACGAGAAAAGGGGATAGATTCGAATGGATGAAGGAGTGTGAGGAATCCTTTGAAAGCCTTAAAAACCTACTTACTTTCACCTCCACTCTTGTCCAAACCAATCGAAGGAGAGCCTCTTTATTTGTACTTGATTGTGACAAATGAGGATATGAGTTTCGTGCTAGTCTGGATACAAGGAAATGATCATTTGCACATCTATTATCTGAGCAAGGCTCTTGCAGGACCCGAACTGAAGTACCTTCACATTGAAAAGATGGCCTATACATTAGTCCATATGGCCTGAAGACTTAAGCCTTGCTACAAATCCTATCAAGTTATTATCTTGAACAATGAGTCACTTAAGCAAGTGATGGGAAGGTTGGAACAATCAGGGAGACTACCAAAGTTGGCCATCGAACTTAGCCAGTACGACATCTCGTACCAGGCTTTGTCAGCCAAGAAAGCCCAAGTCATAGCCGATTTCCTAGTTGATTTTCCGGAGGAAGGAGACTAACAAAGTGGGCAATCGAACTTAGCGAGTACGACATCTCGTACCAGGCTCCGTCAGCCAAGAAAGTCGATTTCCTAGTTGATTTTCCGGAGGAAGGTACCAAGGACCCGAAACCCACGAGTCTCGAGCTGGTGGATCCGGTAATTCTGTCCGAAGCACCTATATCCGAATCACTGCCGATAGAAGAAGAAGAGCAAGATCACGAGAATGATCTCTTCAGAGATCAGTGGATGTTTATTGTAGAAGACTTGGATATTGTGATGGATGTCGTTTTTTCTGAAGAACCATCTAAAGATGTTCAGATGCAAGAAGAGAATACGACACCCGAAGGAGGCATCGAGAAACAAATTTCACCGTGGATCTTGCAGGTGGAAAGGATCATCCAACGGTAGACTTGGACGACCGATATTCTAGCTTATCTTAGGAATGATATATTACCTTCGAATCCAGTAGAGACCTGAAGAGTTCAATGTCGAGCACCCCAGTACTTCCTACTCGAAGGCGACCTTGAGATCCTTCAACAGAATCCATCTGCGCTGCCTCGGACCACAAGAAGCCCGAACTGTTTTGGAAGAGATACGTAGCGGAAGTTGTGGTAGCCACTCTGGAGGGAAGACTTTGGCACAAAAGATTATCCGGCAGGGATATTACTGGCCAACAATTGACAAGGATTCAATCTTCTTCAATTTTTGGAAGAAATGCAGTGATTGCCAATTCTACGCCAACATCCTTCATAGGTCTAGCAATCCAATGATTCCGTCAATCATCTCTTGTCCATTCGATCAGTGGGGCATTGACATTGTAGGACCTTTTCCTCGAGGAGCCCAATAAAAGAAATTTCTGATTGTGGCCATATAATACTTCACGAAGTGGATTGAAGCTGAAGTGGCTACCATCACAGAGGCTCGTGTCCGGACCTTTATCTGGAAAAAGCATCATTTGCCGCTTCGGACTCCCGAGAATACTTGTCTCGAACAACGGAGCCCAGTTCTCCAGAAACAAGCTTAAGGAATGGTGCAAGTCCTTAAAGATCGAACAACACTTCACTTCAGTCGGATACCCCCAAGTCAATGGACAGGTCGAGTCTACCAACTGAACCATTGTTAATATCCTAGAGAAAAGGCTCAAAACTTTTCAAGGAAGTTGGGTTGAAGACATAGATGGTGTACTCTGGGCACATCGGACTACTCTGAGGACTGCAACTCAGGAAACCCCTTTCTTGTTGGTTTATGGATCCGAGGCAGGCATTCCCTCGGAGGTCATTGTTGAAACTCAATGGATCCGGCAGTATCAACCCGATAAATGAGGCGACTTGGATCTATGATCTCGAGCTCCTGGAGGATAAGAGGAATTCTTCCATGACTTATGTCCTCATATATCAAACTTCTATTGCCCAAGCCTACAATAAGAATGTGTGCAACGAGGATCTCCAAGTTGGAGACTTGGTCTGAAGGAGGGCGGATATCCTTAGCCATGTAGGAAAACTCAAACCTAATTGGGAAGACCCCTATAAAATCATTGGGGTAAGGAACAATGGAAGCTATGAGCTGGAAGACCTTGAAAGAAGAGTACTCAAGATAACCTGGAATGCAAGTGCTTAGGATGTTGTTGATCATTTTTGTTTTGTCCAAAGTTGTTCCAAAGGTCATCTTGACCCACCTTTTGTAATTGTGTTTCCGTCAGATCAATACAACTAGCTATTTTTTTTCGAGAATTGATTTCTTTGTTTTTGATTAATCACATTTCTCCTCGGATACAGTGTTTCAGGTATGATATAGTCCGAACCAAAAAATGGTTGTTTAAGCAAATAACACAAATCATTAACGGTCGGATGTATCATACAACATCCGAATCAAAAAACACTTGCAGAAGATAAAGAGAAATCACAAGGTATGAAAACGAGCATCATAGGAACATCCGAATAAAATAGACGACATTCATTCCGAGCATAGAAGAGTTGCAAATAACTAATGAGTATTCTAACACAAGTTAAACAATTAGGTTAGAGGGCCGAAGAAACACCATTACCAAGCATTATCCGGACCGAAGCAGGAAATTAAAATTATTTGAGTAAAACCAGAATAATGTAAGTAAACAAATTATCTTAAGGTCCGAAGACCGTACACTTATAGTGCGCATACTCCGCCTTCAGTTGTTCTTCACTCCGGGGCCTGGGAAGTCCTCTCTCCAGTTGTATTCTTCTTGGCTTTATTAGCTTCATGTTTTTCCCCATCTTTTCCACATACTTCGGGCAATCCTCCATCAGATCTAGCTCCGGATGACCGATGACCAGAGTCAGGATCGTCATCCAGTCACGGTTATGTTCTTGATAGGACTCGAGGGGAACCAGGACATGTTGCAAAAATGTCTCAGGCACAAACTCCGTAAGATAAGGACCCCCATGGTTGAACTTCGGATCAGCTGTCTCCGAGGCCACCAGCTCCACAAATTCATCTTTCATCAGCTACGCATCATCCAAGGCCTCTTCGGTGAAGCGAGTTCCATCCAGATTGTTGTAAGAACTCAAGCCCTGGGTCTACAGATCGAAATCATCCAGAATCAGTCCCTTCAGTTGGAGCTGGCCTAAGGTAGCCTTGAACCCCTTGCTCAGAGCATTGTCACACGTGCTTTGGAGATAGGACTTGCAGGAGGTAGAAGCCAGGAAGTCCCGTACAGGTTCAGTCCGAGTCTTTCGGAGATTGAGGAGCATCTTATCTTTGAAGCTTCGGGTCAATTCCAGAAAATCTGGCAATCCTTTCTCAAGTATTTTGTAATCAGTCCGGACACTAGCCAGATCATGCACTAGATCATTCCGGTTCTCAAACAGCTTCTTCATCTCCGAGGACACGTTTTGATACTTCTTGTTGTCCTGGACTCTCCCCTCCATCTCCTTCACATTGGTTTCGGACTTGGAGAGTTGATGTCTATCTCGGCTCTTTCTCCATCCACGATCGTGCAAGTACGGAAAGCAACAGTCATATGCATCGAAGACAGATCCAAAAAGATTAGCTTTGCAATAATTGACAGTAAATCAAGCACAGTGTAGGCATTTCGGACGTTTTACCTTACGGTGTGCCTCAACCAGCTCGACTATCCTTGCAATTTCCCCCATGGCAACAATTCGGGTCACCTCAGCCTCTAAGTCGTCATCCGGGCTGGGGACCTCGATCGCTTTACCCTTCCACTTCTTAGCTGCGGGACTGGACCTCCGGAAGCCCTTTTGGCTCTGGATACTGCCTTCGTGGCAGAAGATCCGGATGGCTTAACCGATCCGGACCTTATAGGCTTGGGAGACTTTTTGGCATCAGCAGCCTTCCCAGCCGCAGTCTTACCCTACTTCGGGGTAGGCATCTTCATTGGATCATGGCCATGATAGACTAGCTGAAGATTCTGGTCCTGATAGGTGGCATCATTGATGGGCTCTTCCATTGGCAGGGTAGTGGAGACTTTGATGGTCCGGGACCAAAGTTTGTCCACAATCTCTTAATCCTGGTGTTCCTTTTGCTTTCTCTTTAATTCTAACAGGGCCGACATAAGGTACTCGAACCAAAACTCTGCAAGAAAAGTATACCGTTAGATCCGATAAGGTGTGTTCGTAATAATTATGCTTTCACATATTTTGGAGACACTAGACAAGAAACAAAACAAGCAAGTAAGCATCGGATGTCTATACATCCGGCCCTATCACTAACCAAAGTCATGCTCGCCATGATAACATTTCGCGGTCAATCCGGCCAGGTAAGGCAACGACTGGCAGATCAACCCTCGGAAGAAATACTTCTGAGTCTGATGATTCTTCCAGAGACCTTGCATCCATCCGGACAAATTCCGCGCCAGAGTTCGGGTAAAGGGGGTAAGTCTCCTGAGAGAAGACACAAGGAAATACCCACTTCTTTCGACTCGATTCGGGCAGACTAGCCTCTAATGCCGGACGGATGAAGAAGAATTTCCTCCACAATTCTACTCCGAGTGAGGAGATTGGGTCCTCAAAGAATGCATACCCAGCTCGAACAATGAACGAGTAGAAGTTCGGGTGGGACTCACTTGCCTTAATCTCAAACAGCACCCGAAAGTTGGTTGTATTCAGAGAAATCCCCAAATGCTTGCACAAGAAGCCGAAGCACATCAGGTTTGCCAAGAGAGTTCAGGATGATTTGGTGCAGACTCAACTATAGATCATTGAAGATCTGAAGAAATTGGGGAGCAACGGAAAGTCTCCATCCGCGGTGAAGCGAGACTTCATAGACCGCCATACATCCTTCTGGAGGATTGTAGAAGGCATGTTTTGGATCCGGAGTAATCAACTCCAACGATTCTGAGATCTCATACTTGGGCCGGATCTCCTTTAACCTTTTGAAGGTTATTTCACTGGCCCTAGTCGGGAGGGTTTCATCCGTATTCAACTCCTCAGAAACGTTCAATATACAAAACATCATCCTTACTTCTCGGATATTTAATTTCGTGAACCCGATCACTCGAGGTCCCCACATACAACTTGACCATCTTCGTCTTCATCCTCCTCTCCGGCCTCAGCACACTTAGCTGGTTCAACACTCTCTTCATCTTCGTCCACACCCTCTTCCTCCTCTTCCTTCGGAACGGCGGCAGGAGGTACTTCAGCAGCCGGAGACTCTTCTTCATCCAAGTTTATTACCTGAATGGCTCGTATAGGGGTTATTACTCGAATAACATCCTCTGTGCCTGCCTCATCGGCAGCAACCTCCGGAGCCTCATCAACAGTATCCTTTACCATATTTAAAAGGGGTTCATGAGGATCCGGGATAAAAGGTAATTGGTAAGGACGAATATGCGTATTATAACCCAAACTATGGCACAAGAGACCGACCTCGGGCGGAAGACCACCACCATCCGATCTAGAGGCAGTACCGACTTCTCGGATGGTAGTTGTGTGGGTCGCCATTGCCTGGGAATCAGAGGAACTTGAGTAATCCTGGCAATCTGGATACATGGAACCAGGAACCATAAGGCGATATGGATGACTACTTACCTCTGTCTCCGTTCCTATTTCTATCAGCACCTGTCCTTGTTTTTCCGCAACATCCTCTACCTCAACATCAATTCTTTCTTCAAAATTAATGGAGTATGAAGTGGTATCCGAACTTTAGCCTGGCTCGAATCCATAACTGCGACCTTTGGATACATTCTGGCTATCACTATCAGACATCCTAAGGAAGGAAGGAAAGGAACTATGAGTCTAAATGGTCCGAGACGACCTAGGAAAGTAATACACGGGGATATGTTCATAGGCGTTTATCTTCGAACCCTAGTTCCAGATATTCTTAGTCCTAAATTAGTTCGGAGTTAGTATGCACAATGAGTCCTCTACGGATTATTCAATTCAACTATTCATATTCCGGGTTTGCAGATATTTCCGAATAAATATGTAAGAACCATGAATTTTATTACGTTGTATCAGAAATTAATTCGATAATAATATTATTATTTTGAACTAACCACTGACTCCTGACTCAACGCATGTGAGTATGTTGACCGTTAACAACGGGTGAATCTCGGAAATTAACGGCCGGTCGTATCCGCCAGTTAATTACGAGTAGTGTTCAAACGTCATTTGATATTACATTAATAAAATAATAAGAATTAAATAATTTTTTTTTTATTTTTGATCCTAGTTCAGTTCGTGTCCAATATCGTCCCGGATATTGAATTTGCATTTTTTGAAATTTATTTACAAGCCATTTGGAGTCCAGAAGAAACCAGGTTTATATAATAGTAAAATACCCATTATACCCCTTCACTTATCTTCTTCTTTCCCCAAATTCTTCCCCCCTTTCCGTCAGTTCAATTCAATCCGCCATCGACCCGCGCCGTATTCCTTCCCCGTTAAGCAGCCGCCATCACCGACCGCTGCCGCCGCGGGAAAAGACAGGATTGCCCCTCAACGATACGTGGCTGGGACGCGTGGCCGGGAGTTGATGCGTGGCGGAACACGTGTCACTGAACGGAGAGATTCAGGCCGAGTGGTCGGTGCCTCCTCGCCTATAAATAGGCCGGTCCCCGCCTTTGTTCCAACACACACCGCACCACCAACCGGAGAAAATTTCAAGCCCTACTCCCACTCTCTTCTCTCGCCCATTCCCACCTCTCACCACCGTCTCTCACCGCGCCTTCATTTCACCGGATTAGTGTCGTTACTCGCGATCAACTCTGGTTAGTACCCTTCCTTTTCCAATTTTTCTCGAATTGGGATGGGAACAGTGTAATCAATTATTATCGGTTGAGTCTTCTTGTTGTTGGTTGCCGTCACTGCCTTGCCGGCGTGACGAGCATTGTGTGGTGTGTCGCGTATATGTTGCTCGTATTAGTTTATCACCGTGCGTTGGAAGGGCTTACTGTGTATGGTTAAGTTATTTTCATATGTTGGACTCAGTATAATGTGTGTTGTGTTCAGTTGTACATCGAATTTCGTAATTTAGTTTGGTCATATGCCCATGTACTTTTGTCGACTAAAGATTTAATTCTTGGTATTCCTGTGCAATGCTTGTATTTGTGTTTCCACTCCAGTTGATGTTGGTTTGGCATTGGCGAGATTGCAGTGATGCTTTGGTTCTTTGAAACCTGCTGTCCTGCGCTTACCCAGTTTGAATTTATGTGTTTGAACTGGACGTGTTATCTTTTGTTATATTGTGCTGTTTACTTAGCTGCTCCAGAACATGTTTAATTGTACATGAGGTTGGTTCCTGAGTTCTGAAATTATGAATCCATGAGTACAGTAGGTTTGTTGTGGTGAATGAAATCTACAGAAGGAAACATGTAGTAGTTTATAGAAATACAGCTTGGCAAAATTGGATTTATATATATTGCCACTGAAATTGTTTATACTGAAGTATATGTTTTCTTATTTGGTACATAGGCAATGAACGTTAGAAATCGAAATATGATGATCTATGATATTTGTTGCATGAGATGATCAATGGAACTTATTTGGTTGAAGGCTCGATTTACTTATGGGATGTATAGGCTCTATTTAGCCAAACTAGCTAAAAAGCTAGCTATTAGCTGGAAAACTGATAAGGTAGCTGATTCTGATAAATGTAGGTGTTTAGCAAATTAGTTGATAACTTCACTACGAGTAAAGTTTGCGTGTTCTAAGGAACGTCTCTAACTTGGTCATTTGCTTATCTGCTCCGGTTACTACGTTAGAATGTCGAATTATGTGACGGTATGGTCGTTTGTGTCGAATTTCTGTGTAACCTCACTCTGCCTTCTGATGCTAGTAATTTATATGCTTGCTTGCACATATCCAAAAATACGTAATCTGCCTAAAATATCTGGCCTGCCTAGTCTGTTTGCTGTTCCGTGTAAGTCTCAAATGGCAGGTAGTTAGGTTTCTACGGTTTCATTATTGTTATTGTTTTGATGCCTGTCTAAATTTGGAACCATGATTGCTGAATTTCTCATATGTTTTAATTGTTGCTACTTGTTATGATTGTTGTTGGGGGGAATTTTAAGGGAGTTTTATAATTATTCTCGCGTAAAGTTAAGTAGTGTTATCCGTGTATCAGAAGTACGAAGTTGCATAGCGTACCAGTACCTTCAAGGTGAGCGATTTCAGGCTTTCAGCATCCGGCCCTGGGAAAGTTGTTACCTTTCATCGCCTTAAATTTCAGTACCTATTCCTGCCTATTTATCTGTTTGCCTAACACTGACTTCGGCTACACGACGACGACCGACTGACCCGATTACTAATTGCGATTCTTGACTGTATAACTGTTATTGACTTATATTTAGAGATACCTTGATATCCTGACCTGCTGATTATTCTATTCCAGTTATCTATTGATGTTTCAACCTGATTATGTCATACTGATCCATATGCATTGCATTACATGAAAAATGATTTTTAAAGCAACCACACACTGTTTTTGGAAAAACTTGGGAAACCG